>JAJIYU010002665.1:0-29330 GCA_030144865.1 Tinospora cordifolia | reverse complement strand
CTCTCAAGAAATTTTATTTTCCTCCTAATTTCACATATTTTCCCATTTTTCTCACTTCTCCAATAAATAATATAAATTTGAGAAAAATTGATGTAAATCGTTGTATTTCCAATAAAAATTCTAGAAAATGCATATATCATATTCGAAAATTTTGTACACCAAAACGTGGGTCGTCACAAACTTGGCCTCCGACATTCTCCCATTCGTCATTCATCACTTCAATATCGAGTCTTGCTCAAATCTCGTGTTCACTAAGTTTTCATACTAAAATTTAGCTCAATTTTTTCTCTACAATAAATTTGTCAATGAAAGGGGCTAACTTTATCAAACTTATACCATTTGGGTCAACACGACTAACCGTTGATAACTTGGTCCATTTAGTTGATTACAAGTCAAGTGGTCCAACTTGAAATAATTAAGTCTACCTTGGTGAAACTTGGTCAACTTTAGTCAAACATAGTCAACTCTAGACACATGTTGACTATGATGGTCAACCAAGTCAAACTGGTCAAAGTCAACTCAAAGAGTACAAATTAGCCCTTAGATCACTTATGCCCCTATTATAAACACTTAAACAATTTTCTAGGTTGCACACCTATCTGCACGATATTTTTCCTGATCTGCATGAAATTTTTTTGTCTATTTGTTTTTACCAAACTTTTCAGATTTAAACTAGGGTTATCAAGGTTTCGACTCGCATGAACATGCCTCATCTAAATTTGCCAAGAACAGAAAAGTCAGTGGCAATTGCACACGTTTTCCCTACCAAACCTTTGATTTTAAGGGAACTGATTTTTGTAGACATTCTAGAGTGTCCCAGCATGCTACACACCAAATTTTAAAGCATTTGGATACCCCTAGCTATTTTTTTAAATTTATAGATAGTATATTGAAAATATGATTAAAAATTAGTCATATTTCTTCAAGCGATCTACTAACTATGGCTCATCCAAATTTCTCAAAAAACATATTCTAATAGTTAGAACATGTAAGTCTCTTAATCACCTTCATAAAACATCAAAAACTGTAAGGAAACCCTTCCTAGAAATATGTTAACATGGCTAATTTACTTGCTTAATCATGCACAACTATACTTGCAAACTACCATGAACACCATGTGAGTTAGCCCAATTTTCCAGTAATATAAAATTATAACCCAATGTGCTTAAATCATGAATTCATACTTAGGATATGTAAGCATGCTCAAATGATCATAAAACCCCCAAGAAATTCCATGGAAAGTATGATTTATAAGCATACTTCTCATCTGCAAACAAAGAGAAAAAAATCACACATTTCTCATCACCCACTTAAATTTCATGAATTCAATTCCATAAAGTTCTTGAGGATGATTAAATACCTCACATACATGAATTCCAAGCTTTAATATGCACCCAAGCACCATGAACAAGTCATCACTTCAGAGCATCATTCATGAGATATATGTGATTCTCCTTGGAGTATAGATTATTTTTTTCCTCTTAGCTTAGCTTCCAATTCCCACTTGTGTAGCTTTTTCTCAAACTCAAAATAATGCTCTAATGGAATCTAAGCTGGTGGAAAAATAAGTTGTTGAAAAACTAGAAAAAAAAATGAGAAAGAAGATGATGAAGTAGAGTGTTTATCCATTAACTTGCTCCTTAAATAGACATTCATGCTTGTGCTTGTTGACATGGAATTCTTGCCATTTGGCAAATATTTAATGATCCTACTCATCACTTTCATCACCCCAAAGAGTCCACATAGATGTCATGTTGGTGATGCCTTCTCCTCCTTACACAACCCATTCATTGGTCCTAGAAGAAACACAAATTTGATTTTTGTCTTCTTCTTTTTTTTTTTTTCATTATTTTTATTTTTTTCACATGATTTGGACCCACATACACCCATTTGGCCTCATTATGGTTCATGATCATTTCAACCATCTATTTAGACATGATGTCATATATAGAATGATCAATGAATGTCCTCTTCATCAATTCATTTACGCCAATAAGTCATTTTTATCATAACAACACTTAATTGTGTTATTTTTTTATAGCCATAACACTGACAATGTCACACCAATTATCAAGATCTTCACACTTTTATTTTCCTCAAATAATCTATTATTTAATTTAATCACTCCTATGTCGTCCAAAAATAAATCAAATAGCATGCACTCACTACCCAATTAACATATTCTTTACATAGACACAATAATATATGGTTACAAGTGTTGCAACTAATTTCAACAATTAATTTTTTATTTTCTAATTGCTTTCCTTATTTTTTATAATTTTCTTATATTTTGCATATTTTTCATTTTATTTAAAAAAACTACATAAATGGCATAAAATCATGTATTTTTATTCATAATTTATCAACTTATACATGAAAATATATGTCGAACCCATTCTAGTCGATAACCAAAAATACGGGTCATTACACGCTGCAGAGTGGAGTTTAGCAGTTGACCTCCCTAACGAGGTTATTTGAGTAGAAAGTTTATCATTGTCATTTGTTGGGCATGTTGCTAAGAGAGCCTGCAGTTATTTTACTCCTCTATTTATTATTTGGAACTCGGCGAAGAGGCCTAATTTTAGTTGTCATTTTGATGTTAGTTCTTGAATTAATATGTCATCCTAAGACTTTTGATTATTAATTTGTTGATAAGTTTAATCATGAAATCTTGTGATTCGGTGGATGTAACCTGGTATGTCCAAGAGGTTATGGAATTGTAACAGTAATACCTCAATTCTTGATGATGATACGTGAATGCAAATGCAATTTAATATGTATACAGCCTTATGTATGACGTTATTATGGCATTTGCTATGGTTTGCGAATCGAGGTGTTATAAAATTGGTATCAGAGCTTAGGTTGTAGGTCTAAGGGATTTGTTATTAGGAATTTATTAAGGTTGTTAGTTCAAGGGAGGAATTTTTCAACCAAATATTGAGTACTTAGCTCTAAGAGAAAACTTTAGGTATTGGCTCAGGTGTTTCCGAGGTGGCACAGTAGATTAAAAGAATTTAAAAGCTCCTAGGACATAGTTAGAAACTAAAAATGTGTGAAAAAGAAACACTTGTGTGGTTAGTACACGAGATTGGAAAGATTCTGTATCTTTGGTTTCTATGTAGTATGAGACGCATAGGAATTTAGAGGTATGGAGGAATCTTGAACTTGGAGATTGACAGACCATGTTTGGTGAATGGTTGGTGACTATACAAGAGCTTGTTTCCCTATGATCAGCTAGTATGGGAAGGTTGAGTATAGTAGGACTTATAAGGCCTTAGTTGTTTAGACATTTGCGAAATTGTAGGGGTGTAGTGAGATTCCTAAGTAGAAGCCTATGTTGCCAGGCAAGGCTAGTATGAGAAACTTGATCTGAAAGGCATATATGGAAACTAAGAAGTTTCTCTATGCCAGTGTGAAACTGTATAGTTATATGTGTGCATGTTATGCTCATATGAATTTGTGAAATATGTATATCATGAAAAATTTTAATCTGAGCCCAAACTTTGTACCCAGAAAACATTAGAGGTTTCAAAACAACCTTGCTATGGACTTGGAAGCAGAAACCAATAGGGCCACTAAACAATTGAAAATCAAGAGACATGAATCTAAAGTAATGATGGCACGATTGATATAAATACGTTAATATTACTAATAACTTGGTTGTGCAGATGGAATTATAGAGTAGTGGGAACAACAGTGACAACAATCGCAGCAAGAAGGAATTTTAGTTGGGTTACTATGACGATCCAAATTTTAACAGAAGATATAACCTACAAAATCATAGAAATAAGATTGGTTGGATTAATGATTCTAACGAGGAAAAACAACACATAGAGAACACATTTAGTTGTGCACAAGTAATTTTAGAAGTCTATCATGGATTAAAACCTGAGATTAGGCAAAGGCTTTCACCATATGATTTCAAGTCACGAGGAAATTATAGAGAGAGCCAAGTAGATTGAAAAAGAATTGTCCAGAGAGAGCAACAAATAAATACTTTTGGTAGGAATAGTATAGAAAGATGTAACAAAGACTAGTCATTCTATTTAGTAAACAACTTTGATATTTTATTATTAATAGTTATGTAAAGACTTTGACTTTCGTATGGAATAAACAAGGTGTCATTTTGTTTCTATTGTTGTTGATAATTGCTAATATGGATATCTATGATTAATTTTGTAATAACTAAATGAATGTTTGGATTGTAAAAAATGGCTAGGCATAAGAGGTATGTCACAAGAGCTGCCACCATTGATGAGGCTGGACAGAAGGAACAAGGGGCACAGGCTAATACTATTGAGCCTCAAATAGGGACTATGTTGACTCTTGAGTTGTTAACTGAGACACTAGGAGACTTACAAAGCAGGTTATGCGAGCACTGCCCCAAATGCAGCCTCAGGCGGTGCCACAACCATAAATACAAGTCTTGCACTAGGAGCAGATTCAGGTCCAACAGTAGGCACCCTTACCTGAGGCTCCAGTCCGTTAGAGGGCACATGATGACATTGATGAAAAGGAACAGAAGAATATGTTGATGGAGTTACAAAAACTTCATCCATTCACATTTGATGGTCAATCTGATTCCACGATAGCTGATCATTGGTACCAGAAACTTGATGAACATCTGGATGTATTAGGAAAAGTGGTCTTCGGATAATGGCACTTGCTACACATTAGTTCAAAGGTCCAGCTAGGAGTTGTTGGAGGATGCTGAAGGCATATCCCAACACTAATGTGAAATAGATGGGATAGGAAAGGTTCAAGGAAATATTTTATAAATAATTCTTCCCAAATGCAACCCTAAACCAAATGTAATCAAAATTCATTAGGCTGACATAGAAAGAGACGTCAATCGCGGATTATGAAACCAAGTTCACTAAGTTGGCCAAGTTTAGACCCGAGTTGGTTAGAGAGGAATAGATGAAGGCTAGCCCTTTTGTTGATGGTTTGAAGATAGAGACTCAAAAGGATATAATACCCATGGATCTCAAGACATTTAGGGAAGTTGTCGAGATAGCACTACTAGTAGTAAGAGAACTCAACTTTGAATAGAGGTTGAAGAAAAGAAACAAGAGGTCAAGTAATGACAAAGATTACCATAAGAATCAGAAGAGGCAGAATAAGGACACCTTTAATGGTCAACGTCAACAACAACAAGAGCAAGACAGGGCTCAGGGGAACAAGAATTAGCCCAAAGGCATCAGAGGCCTCAGGCTTAACAGAATCGTGCCAAAATGGATATGTAGTTGGCACAAAGTCAAGGAGCATGTTTCAATTGTGGCCAGAGGGGACACTTTGCTTGAGATTGCCAAAACCAAGGACCACAGAGGCAAAACTAGGTGCAAAACAATGGTCATGGCAAGAATCAAGTGGATCGCATCTACTAACAACCACAATAGCAATAGAACCAGGCCTAGGTGTATGCTTTGGCAGATGGAATGGTGTACCCTAGCACTAGATGTTGAAGGTAAATTTTCATTATTCAGTGTTGCTGTGAAAATATTGTTTGTTTGGGTGCTACCAAGTCATTTGTTTCAAAAAACTTTGTTAAAAGATTACAATTAGTAATATCTATACCACAAGAAATATTACATGTATCTACTCCCATAGGGACTATAGTAACTGCTCGGAAGAGTTGTACATGCAAATTGAGATTCAAGGACAAACTAATAACTATAGACCTTAGAATACTACCTTTTCATGGCTATGATGTAATATTGGGTATGGATTGGTACTAGGCTTAGATTAACTGCCTAAAATAGAAGGTCATAGTAACTTTACCATTAGGTGAGTTGGTAAAGATCTATGTTGAAATGTAGAGATCACTAAGAAACTCAATGGCGACAATGTTATACAACATGAACCAAGGGTGTTAGAAACTCATTTAGGGATATAACACATTATCGTAGTAAGAGACTATGTGGATGTATTTCCAGATGATTTGCCAAAACTACCACCACTAAGAGAAGTAGAATTCAAGATCAAGGTTTATCTAAGAATTGATCCTGAAGCCATTCCACCCTATAGAATGGCACCAATTGAATTGAAGGAGTTAAAGACACTATTAGATGAGCTTCAAGAGAAATGGTTTATTCATCCTAGTGAATCACCTTAGGGAACTCCAATGTTATTTGTAAGAAGAAGGATTAATGAGATTGTGTGTTGACCATAGGAAACTGAACAATGTTACTGTGAAGAATAGGTATCAATTACCTATAATTGATGATCTATTTTATCAATTACAAAGAACCACATATTTCTCTAAGATTGATCAAGGATATCATTAGCTGCATATCCAAGAGTCAAACATCACAAAAACGACATTTAGAACTAGATATGGTCATTTTGAGTTTATTGTAATGCCTTTCAGTCTAACCAATGCACCAACAACTAACATAGATTTGATGAACAAGGTTTTCATACATTATTTGGATGAGTTTGTATTGACTTTTGTGGATGACATTTTGATTTATTCAAAATCAAAGGAAGAGCATGTGAGACACTTGGAAATTGTTTTGAAGACTCTTAGAAACCATCAATTGTATGTTAAATTTAGCAAGTGTGAATTCTAGATGAAGATGGTAAAATTTCTCAGGCATGCAGTATCTGTAGAAGGCATATCTATTTATTCAAAGATAGTGGATGTTGATAGAAACAGCCTAAGACAATCATTGAGATTCAAAGTTTCTTTGGGTTAGCCAAATATTACAGGTTAATCATTCAAAACTTCTTTGAATTAGCAGACCCTATGACAAAGCAAACTCGGAAGGGAGTCAAATTTATTTGGGATAACAAACGTAAGGTAGCTTTCTAAGAGTTGAAGAAGATGCTTACTTTAGCTCTGATACTTATCACCCCAACTCATGAAGTTGGTTATACCCTTTGAACCAATGCATCAATGAATGGGTTAGGTGCTATACTGATGCAAGATGGTAAGGCTATCGCTTATGCCCCACGACAACCAAAGATACATGAATAAAATTATCCAACTTATGACTTGAAAGTAGCAACTTTGGTCATTGCCTTAAAGATTTTGAGACATTATCTATATCGAGAGAGATTTTACTGTACTCAGATGACAAAAGTTTAAAATACATATATACCCAAAAGGAGTTGAACCTCAGACAGAGAATGTGGATGGAACTCTTAAAAGATAATGACTTTCGACTTCACTATCATCCAGGAAAAGCAAATGTTGTAGCAGACTCCTTGAGTAGAAAATATTGTAGAATTGAAGAAGAAAAAGGTCAGATGTACCAGCTGATAGAGAACTATAATCTGGGTGTTAGAATGGATGAGGATCAAGCAGTGTTATTCACTATGGTTTGTCAATCAGATTTCCTCCAATAGATCAATGAATAGCAGAAATAGGACAAGTGGATCTTAGACCTTATGGAAGGGGTTAAGCAAAGAAGGCACAATGATTTCAATATTGACACAGACGATATACCAAAATTGGGCAATAGGATTTGTTATAGAAGTGCAGGCAAAGTAAACAAATAATATTAGATGAGGCACACTAGACAAGAGATACGATGCACTCTTGAGGTGATAAGATGTACCAGAATCTCTGCAAGTCTTATTGGTGGAAAGGGATGAAGAAAGATGTAGCTACACATGTCTTTAAGTGTTTAACTTGTCAGCAGCTGAATGTTGAACACAGAAAACTCATAGGTTTGCTAAGACCTCTTCTTATACCAAAGTGGAAATGGGACAACATTGCAATATATTTTTTCAGCAAATTGCCAAAGACTCAGAAAGGGGAAGGCACTATATCAGTTATAGTTGATCGTCTAACAAAGGTAGCTCACTTTCTACTGATTAGATCCATAGATTCAGTTAGTAAATTGGGAGAACTTTATGTTAAGGAGATCATGCGATTACAAGGAGTACCCAAACTATAGTATCAAACCAAGAAGCGAGTTTCATATCTCAATTCTGGAAAAGTTTACAAAAATTTTTGGGTATTAGACTGACAATGAGCACAACATTTCACCTATAGACAAATGGACAGTCAAAAAGAGTAATTCAGATGTTGGAGGATATGTTCAGAGTATGCGTTCTTAATTTCAAGGACAACTGGAGCAAGCACTTGTATTTAGCCAAATTTGCCTACAATAATAGCTATCAAGCAAGTATCCAAATGGCACCCTATGAGGCTTTATATGGTAGACCTTGCAAATTACCATCATATTGGGTAGATTTGAAAGATCAAGTGCTTACATGACCAAAATTGGTAGAGGAGATGGACGAGCAAGTCAAATTCATTCAAAGAAGGTTTGTGACAGTTTAGAGTAAACACAGGAGTTATGCTTATTGAAGGAGGAAACCATTAGAGTTTCAAGAGGGTCTCAGGGTGTTTCTGGGGGTCAATCCTCATAAAGGTATCAGAAGATTCAAACATAAAGAGAAAGTGTTACCAAGATTTATTGGGTTGTTCAAGATCATAAGACAAGTAGGAGAATGTGCATATGAGCTAGATCGACCAAACCAGATGTCCTCAATATATAATGTCTTCCATATATCTATGTTGTGAAAGTACAAGCCTCACCTCTCTCATATCATTCATTAGTGGAAATACAGGTACAAGATGATGCCACATATGAGGCATTTGCATCAAGATACTGGATCATAAGGTATAGAGTCTAAGGATAAAGGATGTTCCACTAGTCAAAGTCCTTTGGAGGCATCACAACATCGAGGAGGCAACATGGGAATTGAAAAGTGAAATGTGACAAATATCCTAATCTATGCACCAGAAGTACTTGATCAACATTAATATGGATGAAAAATGATTTAGGTAAGCTATTTCATATCACAACTAGCACCGTTATGATAGCGCTATCAATCTCAAGTATAAATAAATGGTCGAAGATGAGAATAGGTTAGGGACATTCACCAAGACACCGAATAGCTGGTCATTACTTTGATAAATGGTTAAGATATTTATTAATCTATTTTTAGTGAACTTCATAATATAAAATAAACATAATGCATTAATTTTCAAAATAACTTTCACGACATTCCAAACATTCAAACCAACATGATTAACAAACAAAGGAAAAGATATTTTATGCCAAGTATCATGCACTGATCAAGCCATTCAATCATATCAGTAGGTATACACATGTATAATTTATTTAATTTGAAATAATACTTTAAAACTCAGTATAGACGTCTTACCGCTTTAAGATCCATATTGCTTTAGATCTATCCGAGATGTTGACATAGTTCAGACCAACAAATATTTTTAGTAAATTTATTTTCTATTATGAAACATGTTTTTCTATACTTATTATTTATTTTTTGCTTCTTTATGTTTACACTGCACTGTTGTTATTTTCAATGCATTTACAGTTTCATTTTTAGTGTATTGTACACTATTACCACAATTTATTTGTGTGCTTGGCTAAAATATTAGTTTTCATTCATGAATTGCATCATGATGAATTAATTGGCTGTTCTATTATTAAATTAAATTTTTAAGATTTAATTTAATGATATCATGCACATTTTGCATGATTATCATTTTTTCGTTCATTAATGATACATAAAATCTTTATTCTATGTATTTTGATATTCTTGATATACAGTATTTTATTATTTTAATTTATTTTTCTAGCAAGCTTAAATTTTGGATTTTTCCTTTTTAAATATTTTATTTTCTGATTTATTTATAATTTATATTATTTTTATCATATTTGCAATTTGTGTGTTTTACTAGTTTATTTTTCAAACTATATACTCATAGTCTAATAGTATTTAAAATTTCATTTATTTAGGTGATTTTATAATAAATTACTGATGTTTATTTTTCTTTTAATTAAACTATTTTTCTGATTTTTCTTTCAACTTAATGATTTTTGTCTTACTTTTTATGTACCATTTTATCTTAGATGTGTATCTGGAATATGTATATCCACACACACACACACACACACACACACATACATATTATAAATTTTAAAATTTATTATTTTTATTTATTTTTTAATTAATATTCCAGAATCTAATTTTTTGAAAATTTACCTTACTAATAATTTATTAAATGTGTTTTTTTTCACTATTTCACTCTATTTTATCAATTAGACAATTTTTAATCTAAAATGTTATTTTTACTCGAATAATTTTGTAAAAATTATTTTACTTAGTTTTCCATGTAATTTAATCCTCCAAATTAATTTGGGTGACTTTTCTCTATTTATTTTTCTTATTCACTATTCTTATTATTTTATACACTCCATTTTTCATTAAAAATTATATGCTTAATAAAAAGTCTAGTTTATCTTCCTTTTTTCTGTTTTTAATAAAAACTCCAACAAGATGATTTTTCTAACATTTCCTACGTTTCATAGATTATGTTTCCTACCTTTTTGTATTTTATTTTTTATTAAGTCTAAAAATTACTCTTTCTCATTTAATATTCATGATGATGTTCTTAATGTTATTCATACATTAACTAAATCAGATAAAAGCAAAAATAGAATAATGATTTAACTTTATTTACCAGCACTTTTCTACAATTAAATAATGATTATAACAAAACTACACACAGAGAAATAAGCTAAATCCCTACACGTGTTTATTTAATGATTATAAACAAAAATGAGAGTTTATTATTTAAGTTTAATGTAATAAAATCTCAATCTAAAATATTTATCAGATTTCTCTAACTCCTATGAATATGTGATAATATGAAGACATGATTTATTAATGAAAAATAAAGGATTGAAAGATTATCCCCTAAGACTCAGTTTCTAATGTAAAATAAAGGATTGAAAGATTATCCCCTAACGACTCAGTTTCTCGTTATTTTGTTTTCTAACAACATATTTCTCCAACACACGATGTTCTTTCTCTCCTTTTGGGATTTGATGATGATGGAACGCGAGGGTAGCTGATTCCTTTAATGGCCATCATTCAAGAAGTCAAGAAGGAAAAGAGAAAAGAATGAAAATCAAAGTGTTGGGATTTGATCTTACTTTTGTTTGCTTCCTTTCTTTCTTCGAATATTTGATCTTTGGGAGAGGTTTTCTTTTTATCTTTTCCTGGTCTTGTGTTTGTGCTTCTTTGAGAGCAAACCCTAGAGAGGATGGCCTTGAGGAAATAGGAAACCCTATAGGACGGCTTGGGGAGAATCCTAGATGATTTTAATTTTTGGAAAAGTGGGAGAAAGAATAAAGCTTGAGGAACATGTGTGGTGTGACAAGTATTTCGGTTATCTTTTGTTTTTTATGTTGCTTGAATTTTTGAATTTAAATTTCAGAATGTGGGGCGCCATTCTTAGGGTATTTAGTCTTCCCAAGTTGTCTATTAACCAGCTCTTAGGCCCTCACAGTGCACACATATCAATCTTTAGTTATTTCAACTACTGGGCCCACTACTTATATCGTAAGGTCTTATTTTGACCCTTGATTTACATCATTTATTCTAATGACTTTTCTCATCATTTTAGTGCTCATTTAGATAGTTATCTGTAAGAAAAATATTCAAAAATTTTTGTTTATTTATTTCTCAATATTTTATAAATAAAATTGTATTATGTCCTAAATGTCTATATAGGCATATTATTTAATTCACATAAATTTTATTAATTTAATTCTTGTCATATTCTACAACATTTCCTAAACATTTTGTTTGGTTCTATTTTGTATAAATTATTCTCATATTTCTTTTATAATGGTACAGGCGTTTGGTGTTAGGAAAAATGGTCGTTTTGCCCTTTGGTAGCAAAATTACTATTTTATCCCTGATTGGTCCAAATAACCTTCTATACTTACAATCATTCACCGTTTCACACAATGTTCATATATAGTTCACTTTCCATGTGAGATCATTTTACACATGGATGGCAAAATTATTGTTTTACCACTGAGGGGCAAAATTATCATTTTACCCTTAGGTATTTAACGTACTTTTGTACTTCACTAAACTCATTTATGATTTTGTATATTTTTAATTCTTAAAAATTCAGAGTTTTTTAAGGTATTACAACCTACCCCTTAAATGAATTTCATCCTTGAAATTTATAGTTATTTACTTGTATAATGTTGTTCAGTTAGACATTTCTAGTGAAAAGGTTTAAGTATTTCTTTTGCATCTTACTCTCCAATTCCTAGGTCACCTTCTATAGGTTATGATGTCTCCAAAAAACCTTGACTAAGGGAATGTCCTTAGTTCTTAGACTTTGCACTTTACGATCTAGTATCCTAATTACTAGCTCCTTGTAAGTGCATTATCCTAGATATCAATTTTTTCATAGTGTATAATTTGAGGGGGATCTGGTTCATACTTTCGCAACATCGATATGTGGAATACATTGTGGATAAAAGACATCTTATTCAGTAGATCCAGCTTGTAGGCATGTTGACCAATTCATCTAAGTATTTCAAATGGACCAATGAATCTCAATCATAGTTTCCCTTTATGCCCAAATTGTTTGATCCCTTTTCGAGAGTTGATTCTCAGAAGTATTTTATCACCTACCTAAAATTCTAGAGGTCTTCTCCTCTTATCTGCATAACTATTCTGCGTATTCTATGACTTGGCCAATCTCTTTTGAATCTGCTTAACTTGATTATTCATTTCCTCAATTAGATCTAGCCATGTGAGAACCTAGTCTTCAAAGTCAGCCCAACATGATGGTGAGCTGCATGGTTTGCAGTAAAGAGCTTCATATGGAGCCATCTGTATGCTCACTTGATAATTGTTATTATAGGCAAATTTTGCAAAGTATAAATACTTGCTCCAATTGCACTTGAAATTAAGAAGAAAAGCTTTCTCAACATGTCCTCTAGTATTTAGATAACTCTTTCAAACTACCAGTCTGTTTACAGATGAAAAGTTGTGCTCACAGTAACTCTGTTGCCTAGCTCCTTCTGCAGGCTCTACCAGAACATAGACATGAGTTTAGCATCTCTATCTAACACTATGGTATTAGGTACACCATGTAGCCTTAATATTTCTTTAACATAGAGCTCTCCAAGCTTTTCGACTAGATATGTAGATTGTGGATCGTAAGGGTAGGAATGAGCCACCTTTATGAGATGATCCAATATCACCCACACAATATCTTCTCCCTTCTGGTTCCTAGGTAACCCGCTAACAAAGTCCATTGCGATGTTATCCCATTTTTCAATTTGGGATCGAGAGTAGTTGTAACAATCCAGTGAGCTTGTTGTGTTCTGCCTTTACCTATTAATAGGTTAGACATTTAGAGACGTACTTGACTATATCTCCTTTCATACTTCTCCACCAATATGTCTTTTAGAGATTCTGATACATCTTATCACCACCTCGATGCATTATATACTTAGTTAATTGTGCCTCATCCAATATGGTCCTTCTACTTTGCCCACTCTCTAATACACAAACTCTATCCCCAAGTTTTAATGTACCCTTAGCATCGATCCTACAATTAGTATGTTTGCCTTGTCTAACACCTTCCGCCAGGTCCATTATCCATTTATCTTGTTTTTGTTCATCCCTTATTTGATATAAGAGATCTGGCTAGCAAGCCATATTATATAGCTACACCAGTTCCCTATTTGAAGTTATACCCAAGTCATAATCACTAATCAACTAATACATTTGACATTTTTCCTCATCCTTCTTACTGAACTTCCTACTAAGTGCATCGGCTACCACATTAGCTTTTCCTAGATGGTGGTGTAGTTGGAAGTCATAATCCTTTATAAATTTCATCCATCTTCGTTGTCTAAGATTCAGCTCCTTTTGAATATAATTATACTTCAAGCTCTTATGATCTAAGAATGGGTCAAATTTTTCTCTATAGATACAATGCCTCCAAATCTTTAGTACAAACACGATTGCAACAAAGTCCAGGTCATGTGTAGGATAATTTTGTTCATGAATCTTCAACTCCCATGAGACGTACGCAATAACCTTTCCTTTTTGCATCAACATCGCACCCAATTCATTTTGCGATGCATTTGGATATAAGACATATTTAACACCATGAGTAGGAGTGACTAATATGGGGAGTGACTAATATGGGGACTGAAGTCAATCTCTTCTTCAATTCTTGGAATGATTGTTTACATTTTTCATTCCAAATGAATTAACTTCTTTTCTAGTTAACTTAATCATAGGTTCAACTAATCTCGAGAAGTCTGGGATAAATCTTCGATAATATCCTACCAGACCTAAGAAACTCCTAATTTCTATCACGGTCTTAATCTACTTCATGTTTGTTGATGCTTCCTCTTTATAAGGATCTACCAATATTCTTTAAGCTAAAACAACATGGCCAAAAAAACTTGACCTTCTTTATCTAAAACTCACATTAACTAAATTTGGCATAGAGTCCATTTCTTCTCAGTGTCTCCTATACAATCCTCAAGTGCTTTACATGTTCGACTTTCGACTTGGAGTAGATCAAGATATCATCCACAAATACCACTTCAAATTTATCCAGGTATTGTCTGAAGACTCTATTCATCAAATTCGTGAATGTTGTCAGTGCATTAGTCAAACCAAATGGCAATACAATGAACTCAAAGTGCCCATATTGGGTTCTAGAAGTTGTCTTGTGTATGTTTGATTCTTGCATCCTCAATTGATGTTATCTTGACCTCATATCAATTTTGAGAAATGAGTGGCTCCCTTCAATTGATCAAACAAATCATCTAAACTGGGCAAAGGATATATGTTCTTCAATGTTGCATGATTTATCTTCCTATAGTTGGCACATAACCTTATGGATTTATCCTTCTTCTTCACAAATAACATTGTAGCTCTCATGTAACACCCTAGCCCTTGAATCGTATCACCAATGCCACTGACTGGGCGCCTTCGTATCTCACCTTGAGACAAAATCGAGTCAAATGTGCGGTCACTCTCGCTTTCAATATTCGAGAATTGGGACATTACTTTTATTCTTTCTTTTTCATAACCATTAATGATATACATGATTAAATATGGGGATGGCATGTCAACTAGAAGTGATATGATTAAACTCACAAAGAAATAAAATACTCTGACCCCATGGCCTGAGTTCAAATGAGTTAATAACCAATACTTGGCCCCATGGTCGAAGTCAATAAATAAAACAACCAAACACAAATTAAATGTGGGTCTCATGCACTACAACTATAACCAAATAATTAACTTGTATCAAGCTACTCCAATGGTCTTCAGTTACTTGTACGTGGCAAGTATCTCCAATGATTACCTAAAAGATAAATTAGTGGGTGAGCTTAAGATCCCAGTGAATTATATACAACATATCTCAAATATTATGAAAGTCAGAAACATAACACATGCCAACAATTACAAATCATTGGGCATTTCAGACACTTCAATTATTTAAGTTGATGTTAAGACCGAAAGGAATCTTTTTGGTATTCCCCTATGTCTGAACTCTTGGAAGTAATACCTCGCAAGCTAATTCCTCATCATGACACAACCTTAGGAGTGAGGTCTCACTCGATCCTCAGCCCCAACTCAAACTATTGCCACAATAGTATGTACACCTGCTAGGGTGGGGAATAGTGATATAAGACTACTGCCATAGTATCTCTATTGTCGTTCCAGTCCGTGGTTAGACTCTTAATTGTCTTTATTTAGTAACCACTAGCATGCACAATTTATGTCATTATTACAGTACATACACACTAAGCATGTTGACAAATTATCATGCATCAGGTCACATCAATCATGTTATTCATTAAATAACATAGATGGCATGCTCTTGAATCAATATTGAAAACACATAAGTTACATGTCATGCTATAAATGTATAACAACCAACAATCAAAGAAGTAAGCATTATCGCATTCCTAACATGCCTCTAGAAAATATAAAGATAGTAACCAATCATTCATGTATCACATTTGAGACTAAGATAATATCACAGAGAGAGAGAGAGAGAGAGAGAGAGAGAGAGAGAGAGAGAGAGAAGATAGTCATCTCCCCTGTTTTCTTCGGCTGATTTTTTCTAATTCCTGCTTTGTTACCTTTGATTCTTCGAGATCTCAAACTTTAAGATTCATAAATTCAATACTTGTATCACTTTCAGTGTTTGACACTCAATATTAATACTCAAGGTCTGTGGTGTGCATAATAGACCATGCTTAGAAGAAAAGAAACGTCATGATGCTCCATTGTACGTGTATACAAAGCCGAGCAAATTCTATTACTCCTGAGCCACTAACTAAGCTATTGATTGAGCTCTAGTGAACACCTCCCCAGACTGCTACCAACTTTGGCATCAAACTAGACTTTTCCTGGTGAATTACTGACTAAACTCTTCCCAGCATGTAACACCCCAACTCCCAATGCTTTGGTTTAATTTTAACCACAAGGTGGGCCGGGCCAATGTTACATTACAAGTATACAACTTGAGATTCTATTTCAATTATCTTATGCCTTAATAGAATTCAAGAGTACTTAAGTCAGATTTAGGAATCAAATTAAATAAGGCACTAATACAAGAGATAAAAGAAATTCATAAACATTATTAATTTAACAAAGTGTAGTACATAACTCAATCTTAAAAAGAAACTATCATAGCGGAATATTTAAAACTTCAACAACATGCCCTTATATAGAAATTAGAAACTTTCTAAATTTAAGAAAAAAAATGCTTAACTAATATTCATGGTCTTCATGCAAGTCATCTTGCTGAAAAATAAAAGGAGGGGGTAAGCACGTAGCCCAGTGGATCATTGTTAATCAACTAAGTTAATAATTCAAGTCAATAACACATCCAAATTCAAATACTATCATGCATTAAGCTATTCACACAACTTTTTGGTTATAGTTGATGTTAAAACTGAAAGGGGCCTAATCCCTTAATGTTCTTATCAAGATACTCCTCTTTGGTTGGCAAGACAATGCATCTCATTACTTTCCATTGAAATGCCACATTCCAAGTACCTCGTGCTATGCCCTATACTCTTGGTATGGCAAACCACATACCCCTTTTGTGTGACAAGAACACCCATAGCACCTATACAGATCACTATAACAGTACATGGTTATGAATCTTCAAAATCTTAGACTTAATTCCCACATATTCATGAATCCATAATTAGAATAACTAAATAAAAAAAATCGTTCAAGAGGCATGAGACAACACACAACATGCTTGATACTTTAAATCAAACCTAAGCATGGAAACAAGGCATGACATGGGATTATGAACACTTAAAACATGAAAACATGCTAAACTGAAAATAAAAGATGATTATTCAAGCTGAAATCTAAAAATAAACATGCATGGATATGCTAGAAACTCAAATTAGCAAAGTAGATGTGTAAGAAATCTCATTTACCTTATGAAACACTTTCTCTAAATTTTAGCAGCATTTTCGCTATTCTAAGCACTTCAAGAATAATAAAAGTACTCAAGAATCCTAACTTCTCACAAAAAAAAAAAAAAAAAAAATTCTAGAACTCAAGAGAGTGAGAAGGGGTTGCCAAGAAGAAGGCTTAGACAAGTTAAGAAGAAATCTCAACTCTTGCTTTGGGATGAGGAAAGTGAGCATTAGGGGGGTTTATATAGATTTTCAAAAGGCCTAGGGAGACAGTTTGGGCAGCTCACAAATTGAGCAACATTCCATAGTCAAAGGGGTGTGGAAGCTTCCTATTTTTGACGTCATGGGACGATCTTCCTTTATTGTGTGTGTGACACTAAATCAGTATCTTTCCTTGGTTCATCCAGCTATTACAGAGTGTCTAAGGTTTAGAAATTTCCATTCTTGAGTTCATGTGAGCACCAAGGTGACGACTAGGGTTTGTATTAGGGATGTGATGGTAACTCTTTCTTGTGGCACCAAGATTAGTGTATCTTTAGGTTTCAGAAACTTTCTTATTCTTCTCTATTGCTTGAATGGACGTCAAGCAAGGTGCATAGGATCCTAGTTTGTGGTGCACTAGATCAGCTCATGAAAATCTTCATGGTTAGGCAAGTTTTCCTTTTATACACTTTCTATTTTTTCTGAAAAGATGGTGCCACCCTTGGTTTCTAAATTTCTAATTTGGTTTGTGAGAGTATGAAGACGGCTAGGGTTTCTTTTGTGGGCATAAATCAAATTGTAGAAACTTTAATTTGGGTTTGTCACATGTGTGCACACACACTCCCACACATATGAGCCATTTTTGCATAAGTGGGTCATGGCGTACATGATCAATGTATGGGTGTACATGAGATCATTCTTAATGGTTTCTAAACAAGGTGAAATGTCTCATTTATTTAGGTAGGTGTGGGCGTACATGATCATTTACTTGGCACATAGAATAATTCTTCATATATTTTCAAACAATGAACACGTCTCATGCAATCGGGTAGGGTGTGGTGCACATGATCACCCATGATCATGTCATGCTTACATCATCACCTATGCATTTTTGGGTTCACACAAATTTAATCAAAATTCATATTTCATAATTGGCTAGGAATTTGGGCCTTTATCATATACTTTACGGTTCACACAAAAATGATAAAAATTTCAAACTCTCATTTGGTTAGAGTGATCCTTATTTTCTTTCCTAATTTAGATTTCACTGAAGGGCATTAGGTAAATGAAACCCCAACTTTGAGCAAATGAAATGAATTTTTGATATCTTGTCCAGTTGATCAGTTCATGTTATATCATTCCATTTCAAGTCATTTTGGGTCCTTAAGGTTCACTAAATGAAGGTTTTGACCTACTGAATTTTTCACTGAAATGAACCCATTCTCATTTCTCACCCAAATTCACCCACTTGGAATTTCATTGTTTTATTTTACTTAGCATTAAAAATTTTAGGGTATTATACAATGAGCTATGGGCCAAACTCTGATACACCTTTGTAGCACCCTAGCCCTCGAATCATATCACAATCGCCACTGACTGGGCGTCTTCATCTCTCAACTCGAGACATAATCAAGTTAAACATGTGGTCATTCCTGCTTTCAATATTTAGGGACTGGGACATTACTTATATTATTTCTTTCTCATAACCATTCAATAAAACATCAGAGTGCAAAAACATAAGCATTAATAATATGCATGATTAAACATGGGGATGGCATGTCAACTAGAAGTAATATGATTAAACTCATAAGGAAATGAAATGATTGGATCCCATGGCCTCAGTTCAAATGAGTTAATAACCAATACTTGGCCTCATGGTCGAAGTTAATAAACAAAACAACCAAACACAAAACTAAATGTGGGTCTCATGCCCTACTACTGTAACCAAATAATTAACTTCAACTCCAATGCAAACCCAATAGTGGATTGTATCAAGCTACTCCAATGGTCTTCAGTTACTTGCCTGTAAGCAAGTATCTTCAGTGATTACCTGAAAGATAGATCAGTGGGAAAGCTGAAGAGCCTAGTAGATCATATACAATTCATCTCAAACATTATTAAAGCTAGAAGCATAACAATGCAAAAACTTATACATTATTAGGCATTTCAAATACTTCAATTATTTAAGCTGACGTTAAGACCGAAAGAAATCTCCTAGATATTTTCCTGTATTCAAACTCTTGGAAGTAACACCCCGTAGGCCAATTCCTCATCATGGCACAACCTTAGGAGTGAGGTCTCACTTGATCCTCAGCACTAACTTAAACTACTGCCACAATTGCATGGACGCCTGCCTAGGGTGGGAAAATACCCACAACAATACTAGACTATTTCCATAGTATCTATACCACTGCCCCAATATGTGGTTAGAGTCATAATTATCTTTATTTAGTGACCTCTACCATGAACAAATTATCTCATTATTATAGTATGTGCACACTATGCATGTTGATAAATTGTCATGCATCAGGTCACATCGATCATGCTATTTATTAAATAACATGGATGGCGTATTCTCGAATAAATATTGAAAACACGTAAGTTACATCTCATGCTATAAATGTATAACAACCAACAATCAAACAAGTAAACATTGTCACATTCCTAGCATGTCTCTAAACAATATAAAAACAATAACCAATCATTCATGTATCACATTTGAGACTAAGATAATATCAAACAAAGAAGATAGTCATTTCCATAAACAACACGTTCATGTGTGTTCTTCGGTTCGTGGCTTTTTTTGGTGCATGGGGCCTCATCACATTGGATTTTAAACTTAAGAACACACATCATAGGGAGTAGAAACGCTATACCTTATTCCCTTTTGTTGTCCCTCGAGTTAGCCTCACCAAAATGTTGTCAAATGCGTCAAATGCAATGTTATAGTAAAAGAATGTTCTTAAACTGAAAGTAACATTGAAATAGAGTTAAACCACATGTGTCTTGTGTAAATCAAAGTCTTAACTTTGTATGGCCATCCAGAATGATGCCCAAGTTCACCCACTTCACAAACATTGTAGTTTTTCCTCTAGTCAAGCTTGTGGGATAGTTAAGAGAGAAGGGAGAGGTGTAGACCCAACTTAGGATGTGTTTGAGAGGAGGGTAATGTCGTTTAGATGTGACTAGTATCAACCTATGGAAGTGTATGCATGGCTACAAAATGCAAGAATGTGATTAGGGTTTTTCTTCTTTTATGCACAGATGTATATATATACATATACAAGCCCATCGCAACATTCCAACCTTCCATTTTGGGTTTTCAATCATAGTACCGCAGTATTAGGTCCCAATACCGCAGTATTGGGATTGTTTCTAATCACAATATTGCATTATGGGACCGTAGTATCATGTTTGCACCCAAAATTTTGAGTATTCTAATCGCAGTACTGCCGTATCACATCGTTATACCACAATACCATGTCTTGGTCAAAATTTGCAAGTTTTTAATTGCAGTACTGGCAGTCAGGACCGCGGTACTTGCGCGAAACATATTTTCCACACACCCAACACACTATCGCGGTACTGGAAATGGGTACTGTGGAAGTCATGTGAGTTTCAACATTTTTGTTGGTACTCTCAAACTTGGGATATTACATCTCCATGGTGATTCACTAGGTCCAATGAATCTTTTTTCATAGAGCTCATCTAGCTATGTTTTCAGATTTGTCAACTCTACTGATGCCATCCTATAGGGAGGAATGGCTATACAGTGCTTGGATGCAACTCAATCTTGAACTCTACTTGTCTGTGTGGTGGTGTTCAAGGTCATTCATTTGAAAATACATCTGCATACTCTCATACTATATGTATCTCCTGAATTTCTTTATGTTCACCAGCTGTTTAAAGTCCTTACTCTATTATAAGCCTTGCAACATAGATGTTATAGGACTCCGTAGTAACCTTTGCATATCCCCATTTATCTTGAATGTATCATCAGAAGGTAATGTCATAATCACCTTTTGTTTTTGACAATCTATCTTTGCTTGGTATTGGGTCAACCAATCCATTCCCAAAATCACATCATATCAATAAAATGGAAGTACATAGAGATCAATTGAAATCAGCTTCTCTCTAAATCTAAGGTAACATTTGCATAGTTTCATGGAGTTCATTGTGGTTGCTATGGGTGTGGCTACATACAATGTCATAGGCAATAGGTTTGTTACAAGTTGTAGCCTATCAAATAAGTGCTTAGCAATGAAAGACTTAGTAGCACCTGAGTCAAACAAGATTTTCACAGCAACATTAAATAAGAGGAATGTACCTTTCACTGTAGGTACTTGGTCAGCTTGAGTGTTCACTACATAGAGTTTGGTCTGGTTCTATCGCCGACCCTAGTTCAGATTCTAATTTTACCCCTGGGGTTGTTGATGCTAGGGTTGTTGTTGCTGCCTTTGTGGTGAATGACGAACCTACCCTCTTGCCTGTTTTTGCAATTTGTGAACGACCTATAGTTGGTGGTCTTTTAGGACAATTCCTAGCTCCCCTTTGTTTTCAATGAAAACATAACCCCTATCTTATCGCTTGTTCAATTTGTTCCTCGCGAGCACCAATGGGTTTTGTCGACTAATTCCAGTGGTAAGGAGGTCTGGCTCCCTACGACCTAATCTTGTTCTGCAGCTGATTTTGATTTTACCATGCTCTGTACCATTTATTCATATTCTGCCTTTTCTGTGAGGTTCCTGTTGTCTGCTTTGGTTGTGGCTGCTTGTTCTTATTTATTAGGACTTGTTCAAAGTTAAGGTCCCACTCTATCAACTGTGATCAACCACCATTTCCTTAAGAGTGGTCAGCTTTAGAGGAACTACAATCTTTCATATTTCCCCTCACAGCACTTCAGCGAATCTATCTAATTTGGATTGCTCGTTCCTCGGTAGTTTTGATGCAAATCTTGACAATTCAATGAACTTCTACTCATACTTCATCATTGTCATTGTCTTTTGAGTTAGCGGAATGAATTTTGACTGAAGTTGCTACGTGATCGCCATGGAGAAAAAGTTATCATAGAACAAGTAGGTCCTACAAACTGATGTACTGATAGTGCCACACTCCTAGGGCCAATTGCCCCCAAAGCATTCAAATGTTTTGCTCCTATCTGTAGACCATGCAACGGCTACCATGTGATCCAATTTACTATCAAAAGTACTAGGTCATAGTTTCTAGAACTCAATTAGTAAGTTCTTATGTTCTCACCACAACAACAATCACAATATGACCTTTTTTTTGAGAAACATCATAAAATAATTTTATTAATGACATTTTACTTATAAACGTCCTTTTTAAGTAGATATAAATCTTATTGAAGACATTTCTTTTCTAAACGATGTCTTATAACCTTATTATGACCTTTTACAAACGTCGTCGTATTTTATTCTATTACGAGCTTTGTAAAAACCTCGTAACTGATTGTTACATGTTTTAACACAATGTTTTATTTACATGTCATCATATACCTCAACAATGATGCTACAACTACAATCCAAATATGACATATTTTGTAAAACGTCATAACATAATATTATTAAGGACTTTATACTATGAAACGTCCTCATTAAGTATGTATAATTTTTTAGAAGACATTTGTGTTAAACAATGTCTAATAATAGTATTGTGACGTTTCATAAATGTCCTAAATATATTATGTAATGACAAAATTTTTGCAAAATGTCCTAAACTATTTTTAAATTTTATTACAATAATTTCTCAAATGTCCTCTTATACTTTGTCAAAATTAGTTATAATAACAATCAAGGAATGATGTTTGTTAAAAATGACATATACTATGATATATGTAACGACGTATCGTACCACACGTCTTAATTTAATATGTATAAGACATTTATTACAACGTTTTATCAAATGTTGCACACAGATAATAGATTACGATTTATAGTAAACGTCCTCAAAATATTTTTGCAATTGGCATAAAAATAATTTTTATTAATATTGATTTATTATTTAAAATGTTAATAATTTACATGTCTTTACATATTTAACTACAAAAATAAAGATTTTAAAAATTAATTTTAGAATTTAGAAAGACATATTTTTGACAATAGTGATCATTTTGACCGTCAATAAAAATGCGGGAATAACATGTTACTAATGTAGGTATAATGATTGAATAATGTTTTAATACTAAAATAATGTAAGTATAATGATCTAATAATGCTAGGATAAAATTGTATGAAAGATAACTTTCTAATAATGCGTGAAAAATGGTATATATATACCAAACATATCATGTGAATAATGCACGTATAAATTTGTCTCAGTAAATTTAAAATAACTATGAATAATGCGCGTAAAAAATGTAGGGATAATGATGGAATAATGTGTGAATAATGGTATAACCCGTGAATGTTAGTATAATTCAAGCATAATGATCGAATAATGTGCATATAAAGATATAGGAATAACAATAAAATAATGCGTGAATAATGGTATGACCCATAAATAGTGGTATAATGTAGGCATAACAATTGAATAATACAAGTATAAAAATGTAAGGATATCGATCGAATAATGCGTGAATAATGATATATATACCCTGTGAAATGTGGTATAATGTAGGGATAAATATTGAATAATACGTGTATAAAAATGTAGCAATAACGATCAAATAATGCGTGAATGATGGTATATATAACTTGTGAAATTTGGTATAATGTAAGGATAAAGATCAAATAATGTCCGTATAAAAATCTAGCGATAATAATCAAATAATGTGTGAATAATTGTATATATAACCCATGAAATGTGGTATAATGTAGGGATAAAAATCAAATAATGCATGCATAGACATATAGCGATAACGATCAAATAATGCACGAATAAAATTATTCGGTTGGTCAGTACACCTTACAAAAAATGCGTTAATAATAGTATAACATAAGTGTACCATGTGAATAATACGTGCATAAAAAGAACATCTTTCAATTGCCAGAATGATGCGCAAATATATATATATATATATATATATATATATATATATATTATGTAAGTATAACATATGAATAAAGCGTGAATAATCCAACCGATAACAAATGAATAACAGTCAAATAATAATAGAATATATGTATAACAAACCACCGAGAATAATGCATGAATAGTGGTATAATGAAGGTATCACGACCGAATAATGCAAGTATAAAATATTGTTCGATTGGTTAATATACCATACGAATAATGCGTGAATAATGGTATAATTGAAGTATATTATATGAATAATGCTTGTATAAAGTTTAATTGTTCAATTGCATAAATAATGGTATAACACAAGTACACCATGTGGATAATGCGCGTATATAAAATGAATGAATTACGTTTAACTTAAGAATAATGTGTACATAAAACTGAGATCAGTGCTTCAGAATTGATCACTTGTATCATTTTCGAATAAAATCGGCATAATAAAGTTGACATATGAATAACATTATTCATAAATGATTCAATAATTAAACAATCTCCCCTAGAAGACAAAATAAAATGACAAAATTCAACTGAAAAATAGTTGAGAGTGTTATAAATGAACCACAACCGTGTTCAAATGATACAAGTCTAAAATATCAAAATTGGTATTACACATTGTCTATGAAAAACTGTGATGCACCTCAAAATTGGCACTCCATTCTTCACTTCTTCAAGAGCTACTATGATTGGATCCTACAATCAACATTGAATCAACCTGACCTTTCATCATCACTCTTGGTGCCTTCATTTCGCTTCAATCTATCATGCAAGTACAAATTAACGGCCACCCTTTTCTTATAGCTCACCACATAAAAAATAGGTGAAATTTTCTTTTCGGTAGCATAACATTCAGCAAAATAAAACACGAACATTCCACAATCACAATCAACTTGCACGGGTGGATTATCAACCACCGACACCTTGAATGGATCTTTTCTATGTTTATCCTTTGAGTCAACTTTCGATTCGTAAGATCTAATCATATCGAGATATAAAGGAAGAATGGTGGAACAAGTTTTAGCAACCTCTCATCAACAGTAGGAGTACGCAGGGAATTGTATACATATATGCAACCTTCGTGAATACTGATGCAATCAAGGATCTAGTGGAATACAACCACAACTTTAATACGGAAAATAACAAAGTCAACATTAGACCATAGAGTGTTGCAGTACATTTACTAACATATACTCCATAACTACCGTCTCTTCCCCTAACATAGATGAATACTTCTCTTTTTCGAATATTCTATAAACAGACTGTAATTTTTGATCGAAGAAGTTGTCCGTCGTTGTACATTTGATCTCAATCAATTCGTTATACTTGCTTTTCTTGCACAAATAATAGAACATAATATCTATATGCTGCCAACACAAAATTTATAAATTAGAATAAACGATTCGGATCATGAATAAATATTGTATAAACATGAAACATTCAAAACATAATAAATATGTTGTTTGTATAACATCTCATTATATTGAAATAATAAACATAACAGAGTTTAAGAACACATTATATAGATTATATTGGTATCATATAGTATAATATATATACAAAATACCATAACATAGTTTAAGAACATGGTATATAGATGAAATTGGTATCATATCAGTATGATATGTGTATACAAACATTGCAAAGTGTCCAAAACCCTATATATTGGTATTATATTAATATATTATTAGTATAATATATATTTGTAAGCAATAATATCAAGTGTAAAAAATAAAACTTACAAAGGAGGAGATAGGCTGGCCTGAGGTGAACAGTGTGTAAAACCATTCCTTTTCAGTGACATCAACGATTGAAAAATCAAAAACTAGATTCAGATTGTTTTCACGATCATGGTATATTTTATTTAACCTAAATAATGTGACAAATGTTAATATCAATGTATTATAAATAACAACAATATTCAAAATCCCAACTTGATCTCTAAGAAAACTTATTTTTGGCACTTCAGCCGACCCTTTTGAATCCACTCATCAAACTCAACTACAACATTGTTGTCTATATCTTCAAGCAGACATATGTCAAAGGGAGATAGTCGTCCCTTCACAATCTTCCTTCCTTTATGTTTATTTATAGTGGGACGCCTCTCCCATTTATTAACTATAGGAGCTAGAAGAAGTGGAGTGTGATCTTCAATAGAGATAGCTGAAGTCGCAACATTGACTGTCGACTCAAAAATATCATCAATTGTGTTTTCTCGTTCACATTCAACAAGCATATGATATTTCGATTCATCCTTGTCAGCAACCTAGGTCAATGAAATTAAACGAAAAATGTCCTAAAAGCAGATAAATTAAGGACAGTTAGATTTATAAAAGCTACAAAAGCATAATCTTGAATTAATAAAAGAATTGTATTCATGATCTTACCAGAATTGTTGATTTTTTTTCCTTCTTTCACCTTCACTTATTGTTGAGTCGGTTTTTAACGTGAAAATATACAATATTAATGGGTAATGAAAATAAATCTAAATGACAAATTACAATCCAAATAAAGTGTTCAAAAGTATCTTCCTCTTTTTGTCGCAATCACTAACAATCTCTTGCAATGTTGTTAAACTCTGGCATGTAGCTTTGACATTAGTACATTTGTCTCTAGTAGTAAATTCTCCTTTACTATATTCTGCTTTATTTACATCATCTTTTTCAAGACAGTTCTATATGAAAAATGAAAAATTTAGTGAGCAAAATGAATGTATACAGTTGGTATAACATCAATGTACACAAGCAAAAAGTGGATAACAACAAGCATATAGTATATAATATATTATACTCATGGTATAATGTAGGTATATAAATGGTATATTACTATCATATCATTAATATACTGCAATGAAAGTCTAAAAAATTTGATTGGTTTTGAAGCTAGAAACATTTACCTTCTGCAATAGAGATTTCATATAATTAATTTCTTCAAAAATCTTATCAAAACCTTCTTTCAACATTATTTTGATTTCAGTACAACAATTGCACTGACTTCTAGATACACTCATGGTTGCGGCAAACTTATTTATAGGAATATTAATGCCAATAGGTTCATTTACATGAGGCGGCAAAATAAATATTGGAGGATCAACAAAATCTTCATAATCTAGAAATTGATGTTGGCCCCTATCTTTTTCAACAACATCAATCTCCTTATTAGCTTCTACAATCAAGCCATCCATGTATGACTACAGTAGTTCATCGGGGCTTGGTACAAAATTATTGAACTAAAAATAGACAAACATGATATCATAAGAAATGTAACAATAAAGAATAGTTCAATTATAATATAAATGTTGTGTATACTATATGATCAAATACATGAAAACTTACCTTATTAACAGATAAACTGTTCAGCACCTTCTCCATGTTCTTGAAATTGGGTTGCTCAATGCAATTCTAGTTTAGTATACGAGGAAATTCATTGATAAGTCGATTAGCAAACAAGCCATCAGTATCAACAAAACACTCATAAAACAAACTTGTAATGCTATCGAAAACCCAAGAAGCCTGTACATGGCTGGGTATTTGCCCCACCCAACTTCCAACCAATTTGCATCCAATGCAATATTATCATTCATATAATCTAATGTAGTGTCAAACAGAGCCCTGCCCTAGGGATAATCCATATATTCACCATTTTGAACAAGTTCAAAATTAACTTCATTTACCAACTTTTCTATTTTATTAAAAAACAAAAAATAATTAATGAAGAACAAAATTACAATTTTTACAATATCATCATCATTCTCCCATACCCAATTTGTAAATGCATTAACTAAACACTTCTTATTTATCTTATCCACTCCCTTAAAGTATTTATCTTTCAAAATTTTACCCTCAAAACCAGTTATAATGTTTATGATTTATCTACTACATTTCAACCCTATTATCATTGCAAATTCAAGTATGGAGAATTTTGCAATAATGTTATTGACATTGAAGACCAAAATAGACTCATCTTTTTGAACAACCTCTCTCAACATTATATTATGAACCATCTGAGGTTGCCAAATCAACTACTTCTTATCAAGAAAATTTCCAAAACAAGTCTCCCAAAACTTCAACAGTTGGTCATCTGTCAATGAGGAAATCAACATATTGCATGCATTCAAGTTGGTCAAGCACCCAACCCTAGCTAAATATCTATCTTTAGGGTTAAAAATATATTGATATTCCTATATGTGTATAATACCAGAATAACATGTAAAAAAGTATATAATAACAAAAAGGTGTATAAAATCAGAATAATCATTCCAATAGTATAACATCAATATACATCTTTATATCAGAATAAACATTATAATAGTATAGCATCTTTATACTCTATCATATAATAAATAGTCAATAAATGCAATAGTATAACTTCTTTATACCTTAGGTATACCATAAATAGTTAATAAATATTATTGTATAACATCTTTATACTCAAACTATTCAATAAGAATACATCATGTTTTTGGTATAACATACATATAATACTAAGAAAAAGAAGAGAAAGCATGCTTGATCGAACAATGTCATAATTCAAAGAAAGTTGAACTGACCACAAAACCATTTACTATCACATTCATACGAATACGAATATAATATTCGGAAGAGTGTGATCTACCTGGTTTTCCACATTTACGATTGTCCGGTTGAGAGAAGATGAAGATTTGTTCTTCATTGTAAAATAGGAAATCCCAAACACAATGGAGAAGAAGATAGAGAGATTAAGGCATAAAAATGGAAACAAACTGAATTGAAAACTGAATCGCAAGTAAATGAAATGATTTGCGAGCATATATATACATATACTTATAAAATATATGTATAGTATTTTTGACTAAATAATGCAGGTATAACGAATGAATAATACATGTATAATATTTGAATAAAACGCAAATATGGGTGAATTGTGTTATAATGTGAGAATAATATCTGAATAATGCGAGTATAAAAATTGTTTGGTTGTTTGGTATAAACATTCGAGAATGGCATGTAAATAATGCAGGGATAAATGAATAATGCACACACACACACACACACACAC
>JAJIYU010002664.1:0-29291 GCA_030144865.1 Tinospora cordifolia | reverse complement strand
GAAGAAGAAGAAGAAGAAGGCATACAGACAGACAGAAAAAAATCCAGGATGGTGAAAACATACTTAGATGAAAAAAGAAAAGGAAAAGAGATTGGCAGAAGGAAAGAGAAGCATGACAGTGAAAAAAAATCCAGAAAAAGAAAGAAATAATGAAACTTTGAATGTTTTATGCTTTGATTTTATATTAGGGTGAGTCAATTGCAACGTGTATTTTAAGTTCTAGCATGTAAATTATTACCTTAGTATATAATAATATTTTATTATTTTAAAAAGTTATTATTTTGTTAAAAGAGAAGAAAAAAAAGAAACCAAACCAAAGAGAGAAGTGGGAGCATCAATGGGGCAGACATCCCATGCACCTTGCACCTAGACCAAAGACACACCCAGGTGTAAAGAGGCACACACCTCATTGCTGCCACTGTGCCCGGCATAGGTGGCTCCCATTGCCACAAGGCGCTCCCTTGACATCATCTTAATAACACTCCAGATTATTTCCTTCATTTGGCTACGGACTCCTCAAAAATGCAGAAATTATATTGATGAAGCATTATAAGGATAGATTTCAACAAATACCTTTTTTTCTTCTCTGCCTTCTCTACTTTTATATTGTTGCTTTTGTCATTTTCATGAAGCTCGGAAAACAAGGATTCTACTAGCTTCACAATGATTTGCCCATTAGAGTTAAGCGTATCACTATTTTAATTTTTAGCAATGCCTAACAATTTCTCTCTCAGGTGTGCTACACAAACATCTCAGGTACGACGAAACTTTTATCTATTAGAAGGCATGTGAAATATCCGTTAATAGTATTAACACAAAAACTCATCTATTGATAAATGGCATAGACCTTCACCAATATACATATGGATTTTGCCAATATTTCGAAGTTTGAATACCAAAACTTCATAACCATACATATAAATTATGCACTATCCATCTCCATTTCAGACGATTAATGACTGCAGTTAAGCTGAACTTAAGAACTACAGCAACCTGCAGAAGATTGTTATTGAAGCTTGATTTGAGAATATGACAGAATAAATATTAGAAGTTACCTTTCTCTGATCAGTATCATCCATAGTCAAGCATGATCTCCTTTTTCCAAGGACTTTCACCCTATCCATTGAGAAACCATTTGAACTGGCAACAGCTTGCAAATATCTTGCACCTTTTTCTCGTATCCCAGGAAATATTGAAATTATACGTAAAGCTTTTGATAATTGTGCAATAAGAATAGTCATGAAAACACTATCATCTGCAACAACACACAAAGAGAAAACTTTTCCCTGCATCTACAAGAGAAACCACACTCATCAATACATTATAATGTGTATGCCAAATATCATAACCAAGCTAAAAGGTAGAGGTAATGCCAAGGAAAAGACTTCAAACTACAATTATATATCAGCAAAAGAAACTAGAAAGCATATATAAGCTTACAAGCTATAGTATATCACATAGGTCCTTGTTAATGGTGAATAATAACGTAGAATTTTGCAAACAGAAGTATCATTAAGCTACAACATTTTAAAAAAACAACATATATATCTTTCTCTGAATGAGTGCTACTGTTCTATGAGATTTTATTGTTTATGCTCTCCAGCAGTAAAGAACCCGACCAAGTAGTTCGTTCCACAATTTGATACAGATCATACAAACACAGCATTCACATCATAAAATTGGTTGATTCAATTCACAATTTCAGCTTTTCCAAACAGGCTGTTCAACATGGAGAGAATATAAGAACCAATCATCAATTTCTTTAGTTAAAGGCACGAAAGAGTTCGAAGTTTCTTAGTTTTTTAATCACAATTTTGCACACCAGAAAAGAACAAACAACAAGATACCCTAACTGAAAAATGTAACTCCACAAAATGCCGAGTCACAATTTATACTTTTCAAATTCATGTAAAATAATAATTTATAATCAAATACCTGAGGCAACAATTTCACAAAGAAACCAATTATATGAAAATAACAGCCATGTACAATTCCTTCACTTGTTTGAACTTTGAACAACTACATAGAGTTCTTACTGCATTTCTGAAGGCGTTTGACAAGACAAATCTCCAGTTTGCGTCTCCATAAACTGCAATTCTTTCTGGAGATAATAAAAGTTGACTATGAGAAGGATGATACTTGGTCTCTGTTGTCGGATTCTTATTCACAAGGTTATATGAGATGCTAGTATCACTGTGAACAGCTTGAAAATGAACTTGCTCATTCTTAACCACAGATATTGCTTTTCCCGTCACAAACCAAACACATTGCTTCCAATGATCACACCAATCTGCAACAATAAAAAGGAAGTTTCTTTATTATTGTTGAACAATACAATACATTTGGTAAATCATGCGAACCCAAGACCATAGCATCCCAAAGGTAGCTATAGCTAGTTAGCACTAACAATGACACCATAACATGCACAAACTGCCCGCATGTAAATCACGAAGGCACTGTAGTGTCGCATTAAAATTGTCAAACGGGAATTCATTAACAAATTATAAGAGCATAAGGTCATACATTGAGCATAAACAAATTAGCCTCAAGAGGTCACATGCACAGAAATGTGGATTTTGTTGATCTGCTACACCAAGAGGTTGGGAAAAATTGAAATGGGAACCATACTGCTACAACCAGAATCTGAGACAAGGCACGGACGGTACAATGATATGCCCACAAGCCACACCAACATTATAGTTAAAAAAAAATTTCAATTTGTAGGTTGTTCCCATCTAGATTTCTCGTCTAGCTGGGGCTCTCCTTTACCTTATGAATATATATTAGCTTCCTTTCAAAAAAAAAAAAATAACGCATCAATTGAGGATGTGGACTAATAAAAATGTCCTCTAATATGTTATCATTCTCAGCTAGCCAAACAGAATGCCTAAGATTTGAAGTCAGAAACGAGTTCTAAGAAATTCTCAAAGCATTTATGGTCCACTTACCTTTCCCCTGAAAGATGCTAGAGTAAAAAGGTAAATCCACCCACTTGGGGGCTGTGGAGTAGAAGATAGTCCCTTCATAATCAAGCTGAAGCACCCACCTGAAAAAAGAGTAAATATATTGGTGAAATATTCTATAGGAAGAGTTATCCACTTGTTTTTAAATGCATAAATATAAATTACCATGAAACAACAGCATGAACTCTACCATCATCGGTGGCAACTATTTGCAGATCCTTTTCACCATGATTCTCTGGTCTTCTCCAAAAGTCAAATTCAAAAATCTTGAAAGGTTCTGACAACTGGAATATGAGATAAAGCATAATTAGAGAATGTCTGATTCCAAACGAATTTACTAATTGTAAAAGAAAATTAAGGCCCTGATAGGTATCTAATCTTACAGCTAGTTGTTTATAAAACATGTTTGGCTGTTGTGTTTATAAAATTATAAAAAATAAAAAAAAGAAACATTTTTTTTTCATTCAAATCTTTAAATTTGTGAAGGAAACGACGAAAACTTGTTTTATGTGTTTTTGAAAAATGTAAAACCAAATTTTTTTTTAAATCTCATTCCAAACAGGCCCTAATGTTCTTACCAATCTTATCTCTTTTGATATTGCATCACAATGCATGGCATATTGTTGTCGCTTGATACCTATAATAGTCTCCAATCCAGGTGGCACAAGACGCACCCTGTCCAATGCTTTTGATTCATAATTATGCAAATCATGCAGCTTCCATAAGAACTCACTCTCCACCAACTGACTCATGGAAAAGTCCACTTGTATGAGCATTGAAAAGATATTAACTCTCTAAACAGATTCTAGGACATATAAGTTAGTAACCAGTAATATTACTTTGAGCAATGGTTTGATTCGTTATGATGCAAATTATGCAGCTTCCATGAGAAATCATTCTCCACCTATTGGCTCATTAAAAAGTGCACTTGCATGACATTGAATGATCTGGAACTCTCAAAACATTGGATACGCTTCTTTAGGGGGGGTGGTAAAAGAAAAAAGAAAGAAGAAGAGGAAAACATTGGATAAGCTAGGAAACTGAACTTAGTAAAATCACTTTGAGCAATTCATTGAATTGAAACAATGAATGGAAGAAAATATGACACCTTATGACAGATAAAAACTGAAATGAAAATATAATTTGAGAGATATACCTCTTAATTATCCCTCACTATTATGGCTGACTTGTGGAATTTCAAGATTCCTAAGTTGCTAGAAACTTTAGGAAAAGAAACAGTGAGAAAGTGACAAACACGCAAGCAAAACGATATGCCAATGGAAATGGAATGTCCAATTTATAACCTATTTCTTGAAAAGGAGCAAAGGAGATTGAGCGAAACAACTATCACATCTTAATGCCTTCTCTGCTTGAAAATCATTCATACCTAAATATCAATATAAAATGGGAATCAAACAAATGGAAATTCAAAGTCATGATCACAATTTGAGACAATGGAATCAACTCTTTAGAAGAAGAAAAGAAACATCTACCACTGGATAAGAGCATACAGAATTCATTGTAAAGATTCAAGATGTCAAATGCAAATATGCAGACACTGAACAAAGCCCAAGAGAACGGAGATAAGGACAACTAGTAAAAACCAAAAGTGAAAAACAAAAAATCACATCTGCTTTGTGCATAACTACGTTCATTCCAATCATGAAAAGATAAAAACGAATAGTCCTCAACTCCACACTTTTGGAATGCCTTAAATGAGCATATCCCTTTTTTTTAGCAAAAACCACGTCATTGCAACGCACTTTTCCATTGGAGAATCTTATTTCTTTTCAACTGAATTCATTAAACTGCACCAGAGGGAGCTTGGCAACTGCTTAATTCTTACCATCCCATCTGAACATCTTAAAACTGATCTTGGAATGCACCACTTACATCCAGAAGATTACAAGAATATCCAGAGTAAGACGCACAAGTTTAACATATACTTATTCTATCTAAGATTTTAACCAACATGTTTATTGACACCACCAAACTTTTTACTGAATTTCTTTTTCTGTGATATTCAGAAGATGAAGAAGAAATGGCAAGTTGTTTCTTTGGCTCATGATATCGAATTCTCTTCATAAATGCTCACGAAAAAAATGGAGTGACGTAAGTGTAAACTTTGAACTCCTAAATACAAATCTAGAAAATCACAGACCCTGGTGCAAGCAGGAGACTTTGGAGGAGCTAATTTTCTAACAGTTCAGTCTTGTCAAGTATCCACCTCACTCTTTTCTCCTCCCAGATTTTGATCTTTCCTTGCGACTTTTATCTCAAGAAGTAAAGAGTAGTGCTAGAATGACTGTAACGTTATTACAATCCAAACTAAATCAACTCAACACTTTCAAATGTCCTCAGGACAAGTTTTGGGTTGCACTCCGAGGCAATGTAAAAGTGCATAAGACGACGTAGTTGGATTTTTAATTTGTAATGTAAGACACTTGAACCTTGTGTTAAGTATGAAATGCAACCAACTTCCAAAGAAAAAGAACCCTGTCATTTCTCAGATTAATGGTACTTGAGCCAAGGTGCTAAAACAGGCCTAAGTTACTCTACCTTCAGAAATGAAACTTTGATTAAAATGTTCCTTGAAATTAATCATGACAGAACTAGTAATGCAAAGCCAAATACCTGACCGTATGTAGTAACTCGGTATGGAACAGTCTGCGGATTTGTCACCAACAACATGTCATGTGCATGTTGTAGAGTTGGTATAAGCCCCTCCCCTAATAACTCTGAGTCTAATATCTCACTGACCTGCATTTGGAATTCAAGAATTAAAGAGTTTGCATGTAGCTGATGCTCACAAAATAGAATGTTGCATTGATGTGAGAACCTTCTCATCATCTGAAAGTGATAAAAAAACAAAGGTTGTGAGGTTTTAATAATCAATAAGAGTAAGAGAACAGGTTTTGGAACATAAGTTTCTGAATACCAAATCCTGTCATGTTCATGAGCACTTGCGACAAATTACAAAGGTATAGCCATCGCATTAGTGATGAGAATGGAACTAAACTCCTGAAATAGTAGATATCACTATGTCATTTCTTTATAATCTTTGTTTTCAATTACACCATCTCTGCAAGCCATACAATATTTCTCTGTTTAACATTCAACCACAAGTCTCTTGTTTTTCTTTGAAGTTTCAAAAGAATTTGGGTTTGGTGTAACTGAGGTCTAAGAAAAAGAAAAAGAAAAAGAGAGAAGCTTTCTTTTGAAACTTATATGGTGGCATTAGGGATCATTATAATACTTTAGACATGCATTTTCAACCAATACAGCCAAAACGTTTCTCCTTTCTAATATAATCATTGTGTCACTTCCATCTATTGCATCCCATCAGTACTTACTTTGTTCTTCTGTCTTGAATACTTATACCTTTTACCTTTGTTTCGATAGCTTGTTTGGACTAGCTTTTGTTCACATCCTTCAAGTAAATGGATGCAGTGCTTTGTGAATAAAGATACGTAGGAAAAGAACCTTACTCTGTTCATTTATTGTTAAGAGACAAGTGACAAATGTGGCTCTTCCATTGTACATTCAGGCCTTGTGTCACACTCAACTACTCCATGCTCAACTATTCCCTGCAAATAAGTTGACTTATTGGCTTATGAAGAGTCAATCATCCTCATTGGCTTATCAAGAATACATGAGACAAGGCAACACCATAAAGTAAATGCTAGTAAACTAGCGAGGTCTGCCTTGTTAGTTGGCTGATACTGATGAAATGAACCATTAGCTGCTTTCAAAAACTTGAAAATGAAACTCTACATGAAGGTTGTGTTCAGCTTATGTTAAGGGTTGGAACTCATAATATTGAGGAGCCTCTGATGCTACTCAAATTCGAGCTATCTAACACGAGTGATATTGTCTGACACTATACACGAGACATTACAAGACTTTTATTGCTTGAGGAAAAGTGAATGGATGCTCAAGAGCAAGATTGTCTGAGGTGCAGCATGAGCAGTTTGGTTGCTAGAGTGAATGCCCATGATGCTAGCAAGGTGGCATTAAAACTAGTAAGTTTTATTGTTCAAAGTCTTTAACTTTCCTCGTCAATGCAACATCATATAATCCATTCATCCTCTAGCATAAGATAGAAAATTTTGAAGGAAATAACATCCTCGAAAGATGTGCGATGAAGATGTAATGAGGACTTTGATTTACATAATTAAACCATATTTTTATTTTCTTTTTAGCAGTGATTAAAATTCTTTTTTTTTTCTTTTAGTTGCAACTTGCTGAAGGACTAGCCCTTTTTTTCACAAGAAACAGAAGTTTACTCTATTGACACAAAGGTCAATACCCTGCAAATTGATTTTCAACCCCTCAACCAATCCCCCAATGAAAGCCCTAGTTAGCTTGCTAGCACTAACCATAAGGATGCCAACAAAAGAGGATTGCTTCAAATAACCCGGAATCCTTTTCTCAACCTTGAAAAATGTGATTGTTCCTCTCCATCCAGAATCCTTTTCTCAACCTTGAAAAATGTGATTGTTCCTCTCCATCCAAATGAACCATACCACGATAAAGACAAAAACTTGCCAACAGTCCTCGAAATGTCTCAGTACTATGGCATCAGGTTCATAAAACTCAATCCCCAATAGAGAAACCTCTCTTCCCCCCCAAGGCCCCAACAAATGTCCTCCAGATCCCTTTAGAACATGCAAAATCCACAAAAACATGCACTCAGGATTCTTTATAAGACTTAAACAACTAACACCAATCTGGAGACCGTGTTCAGTTCTTACACCACTGTAGGAGAGTGTCAACACAGTTAATCTTGTCATGTGCAATGGCCCAACCCATAAATTTGTCCTTTAAGATTACATGGGCCTTCCAAATAAAATTAGACATGAACTATGTTGAGGGAGTGGTTCCAACCATAGAGGAATAGAGATAGCAGAAGGACTTTAGAGGAGAAACCTCTACAGGGATCCAGGGGGCCAAAGAAAGTTGCCATTCCACCTGGAAGGCTAACTCCTTGTAGAATTTCAAGAAGGGATGCTGGTTTCAAGCTTGCAACAAATGCTGGTAAACTTCTAGCATGAACACATTAAGACAGTCTATCTCTATCCTTCCCCTCCAAAGGAACCACCTACCAAGAAACCAAAAATCAAATTATTGTGTTGGGATGACAATAGAAATATGTCTAGGAACAAGTTGTACAATTTGGTAGTGCCGCACCGAGCATCCTCCCAAAAGTTGAAGGATGAACCATCTCCCACTTTGAGTCTCACCTGCTATAGAGAAGACAGGATAAAGAAAGCACAAATGAATTTACAAAGGCTACCGTAGGTAACATTGGAAAGTACACTAGCATCTTTTGTGTTCTTCTAAAGCCCATGGCAACTCACTACCACTTTTGTTCACATGCATCTTTCTCAATGAGGAATTTCCACAACCATTTTCCTGCTAAAGCTTTAATCCATAGCACCAAAATACCAATACCCTAATCCCCTTGATCCGCTCTTTTGCACACAAAACTCCACCTCACAAGATTTCCGCTTCTCACTCATCCTCTCCCTCCTGAATTTCTTCATCATTCTTCCAGACCATGCCACCATTCTAGGAATCTATAATATGGAAAGAAAATAAGTGAGTATGGCTTCAAGCCACACTTTTGATGAGGGCTAAACGCCCACCATTGGACAAAATACTTTCCATCCACCCACCTAACCTTCTCAATATAGTGTTACCAATTCCTATTTTCCAGCAGCTGGACATTCAGGAGGCTTAGTTTAGTGTGTGTCCATATCGGGATGGCATCCCACCCAAACGGAGGGCTCACTGGTTAGTGGCCAGTTTAGCAGTGGTCTGTTGCTTATGGAAGGACAGGAATGCTAGACTTTTTGAGGATAGATTTCTTTCTCCAGATGCCATATGGGAAGATTCTAAGTCTCTAGCGTCGTTCTAGATCAGCAACTGTTCTTTGTCTCTCGGTTATTCTATATCCGATTGGATTAGGGGATGGGAAAACATGTTGTAGGGGTCAGCTTTAGGGGGTGAGTGGGGAGGATTAGTGGTTCCTTCTGTTTTTCTTGGTGGTTGGGTGGGTGGATTGCCCGTTGTATTGACTATCCTTTCTTTTAATAATATTCTTGTTTCTTTTTTTTTTGAAAAAAAAAATGACATGGATGTTCGATTTCCCCCTAGTTGTAAGCCAGGGTAGTTTAGGGGCAACTGCCCTAAAGAACAGCCACATGAGGATGCAATCCCTGGCAATTTTTCTTCTGTTAGACAGATCTCACAACTTGGCATTTCTTCGAATTTAGCTTCATTCCCAAGATCAAGTAGAAACTTAGATAATTATTAAGGGAGATAGAAGATCTAATCCATTGTTCTTCACAAAGAAAAGGCAGTCATTTGCAAACTGAAGGACTAGATGACTTTAAGAAATAAATGAAAGTGTAATATAATAAAGAAGGTTCCATCATTGGTTGGGATTGAACAATCTGCAGTGCTAGCTTGATTCTTTTCATAGAGACATCCAAGATACTCTTTGTTGTCTACAAAGGAGCTTCTTGAAGTTTCTTTACTTTTTAGCATATTCAACACTACCCATCACATCCTAAGAAGATAGTTCCAAAGATAGAATCAAAGTAGAGAATCAATTATATAAAATTCCAAAATTGTTGGTATGACTTTTATGAGATTGGTTAATGGTCTATAAACCATGATAATAAAATGTTAAAGAGATGCTCCCCAAAAAAAAGTGAGACTACTAGAAAATTGATTCGCACAATAAATGGTCTAGGGCTTTTACATAGTTATTTTCAGCTATGAAAATTCTCTGGTGCAAATGCATACTGAATACTAATATCTTTTATCAAAGATGAATCTCTTCAGTAGTGATTTTGATTTCCTTTCCCATCAGCTGTCCCTTACATATGAATCTCCAAGATTTGGCTCAAAAACTCATTGTCCTAGATCTAAAGTTACCTCTTCAGTTTATAACATAGAATAACAGAAAATCTTGATTCTTAGCCTTTGATGGAGCCTTTTGCCTTAAACCCCACCAATCAGTGTCACGGTCCTCACTCTTGGAAATAATACTAATAACTGTAGTAGAATGTAAAATTAACATTTAGGAGAAAAGATGAAGATTTCCGTGCAATTGATGAAGAAGAAAAGCATCTGTGACTTGAACATTAAAAAAAAAAAAAAAAAAAGATGAACAAAGGTTTCTAGGTGGGTCCAAAATTAGGAACACGTGGGAAGCACAGTGATGAGTTTGGGATGCATACTTGACTCGGTGAAAGTGATCAACCAACTCAAGCTGACATGAAAAATCAATAGACCACATTATTTTGTTTCTATCCAATAATTTTTATCCATTGATATTACAGTTTTTTATTGCATTCTACGATGTTTTTTTGAATAATTCCTGAATTATTTAGATAGCAACAAGCCTGTTACTTGGACTTGGTTATGGGTGTTGAATACAGATATATTTCTGAAGGTCTGACATTCATTTTCATAACTGCTACTCATATGAGCCTTTTCCAACTACAGAGATCAGCTACAAAAATCCGCTTCTTCCTCTGCACTCTATCAAGGGCTAATTTGGTATTATAATTACAATCAATAAAATCTTTTTGAATTATCTTCATCCATTTTATGTTAGGTCTACCTCTACTTTGCCCTCTGTTGTTAGCATCTAAAATTACAAAAAAGAGAAACACAAAAGGAAAAATGCAATATATATAAGCCTGCTTAGCACAATAACAGGCGTCAAATATAGAAAATGCCCAATCTTGTTATATCAAACCCCAAATCCACCTTCACTATTCCATTCCGAATGTAAACAATTGCAAGGCAAAAGTGATGATGATGCCAGTGTTCAAATGATTTTTCTTTAATAGAAATATGAAGTATGGAATGTTCTAGTATCTTCATTCAAGAGTGTTCAAATCTTAAGCAAAAGTATACCAGAGTACAGAAGTTGATCTCCTAGTCAGGCAAAATTCCTATCAGGGTCAGGTCAACCAAAGAATTCAGCACCATAGTGTGATGCATGACATGCTAAGTCAAAAGAAAGCTTGCTCTGCAACTATCATCTGAAGTCATCAATATGATGGAATAGAGAAAAGCAATAAATTACCAAAATTATAAATCAAACGATATCTTAGATTGGTTCAATAACCAAGCCACAATATAGATGTAAATCCAAACGACTTAGCGAAGAAAAGTGTTCAAAAGTGCTCATTGATATGGGCTAATGTATGACGAGAAAAACAAGTACTATCTTGACTTTGTTTAAGTAACTTCCAACCCTTTTCTCAGCGCTATAACTTCAGATTTGACCAAATCCAACCAGCTTTTAGTTAAGGAAATAAAATATCGTGCAGATAATGGCTAGATACGCTGGTTGAGAGACACTGTTTCACCATGTAAGACACTTTTAAATTCATTTTAAGAGTTTAGACTGAAATGTTGGCAACTATGGAACATCGGCCATGCCCTTACTAGAACATCAGCATGAGAGGCAACATCCACACCAACTTTGAGTTCGTCGGAGCGTGTAGGGAATACTTTCACTTTTGATTCCATACCATTGATGTGCAAAACCTTCCTCATCATCTTAACCATAGGAAGATATGATTCACACGCCGAGACAACACCTTTGACACCAGCATATTCCTCTGCGTCACAAGAACTCATTGCTCGTGCAGCCATCATTGATAACAACCCAGTTCCCGCACTAGACAAAGAAATAGAGATTAATATCAGTGAATAATTAGTATAGTAATAGTAATGAGGCTTTCTGCTGTTCGTAGTGAACAAACTGCTCAAGGAAAAAGCATGATGCATCAACAAGCTTACCAACAGTGGACTCACCTCAGAAAATCAAATCCAACTTATGACATTTTTTGCTTTAATACTGAGAAACAGTTAACATACTTGTACAAAGCCCACCCCTGCTTATTTTAGACCAGTGTTTTCAAGGTATCGCCTAAGCATTTGTCCAAGCAACACTTGGGCATTTTAAAGAGAAAATACCTAGGCACAGTGGTAGGCAGGCAGTGGGGGCTTGTTTATTTAAAAAGTTTAAAAGACTTTCTAGTTCAAAAAAACAGCTTAAAGAAAACCTGTTCCTTTCAACAATAAGCCCTAAAGCTTTTTTTTCATCATAAATCTATCCTTTCCATTTGCTTTGACCAAGAAACATCATCAAAATCTTCAAAAACCATCAGTGACCCTCCACTAACTATCTGATGATAGATATTTGTTATCTAACCATTTTTTTCACACACGGAAAAGTTTCCAATCCCATCATAATTCTTGAGTCGTCTACTGAAGCATGAATGTATGTTTTGTGGATATGATTTTAATTAATATGAAGTGTTTTTTATCATTGAATGAAAATTTAACATTCATTATAGCATAAAAATAGATACATGTAATTTAGTATATGAACTCTTTAGGGAGCTAGAAATAATTAGTTAATTATCTAAAACCTATAACTAATTATTTTTCTTACTTAGACCATGTACAGACTTCTCCAAGACTATGTCTTGACTAAACAGGACAAATTGTCTAGAGATTGCCTTGTGGCTTTGAAAACACTATTTCAGACTCAATTTTACCTTTTTTTTAACGCAACTATTTTTTTTAGGAGAACCACAAAATTTATCGAAAAAGAAAGACAAAATTACAAGGAAGGTCTCAAAGGAAATGGGACCCACAACAAGGACCTTAGCAACTCTAATTTTACAAACCCAATACATCATTAACCCTTATAAGGTTCCAACTTCCAATCCTCCAACCATCACCAAAACTGCAACCATCAAAAGTTATGAAGTTATAACCCATAAAATATAGAGCTGTCCCTCATTGTCACACTTTTCTAAACTCCTTGGAAATCCTATCATACAAATTGGTCTATGAACGTCACACAACTAGAATGAGAAACACTGCCTAATAATCCTTCAGACTTCTTGGTAAAAAAAACCTCCAACATTTGAATTAAAAAAGAGAATCAATAGACTGTGCCAATGCATTACACTTGACACTAGTGACTGAACTTCGCTTGCCCCAAACAGACTTCGGTTGAATCAACTACTAAAAGTTTAAGTCACTTCTTTTACTTTATTACCACCAGCTACATTAACACCTTTCCATTGTTTACTTTTGCACCTCATTAAATTAGCTTTCTCACAACGTTTTTAACAAATTTATTAACTCATTTTTTAGAAGAAATGAAACATTTATTATATAACTTCAAACAAAATATGGTACAAGTGGAACAATCAAAATGACAATAGCACACAATGACATGTGAACCACCCTATATCAAAACGATGAATATCAATCCCAACCCAAAAGCCAATTTGAAAGGGAAAACCTGTTGTTCTACTTGGAAGCTAACATCCAAGAACTTGCAGCGAGCTTAATAGACTTTCAATCCTCCACCTTGTATCATGATATACTATTAAGTGTGTGAATTCCTTTCCAATGACACACACTAAACAGAGGCAAGGAAATCAATGGAGGTAGCCTCTCTACCCTGACTAGAAAGCCCCACATAGACATTCATCAATGCTAGATGGACATGAAAAACTAGGGGTGGCAATTTGTGTAATCATGCCATAAACAGGTCATGTCATAAACGGGTCTGACTCATATATTGCAAACCCAAAATCAACCCATTTAGTAATCATGTCAGATTTGCAAACTCAAACCTAATTCATTTATTAACCGTGTCATAATCGTGTACCTATATATAACCTATTAAACTTTTTGCAATCAATTTTTAAAATTATTTTCTACAAAAGATATTAATAAAAATATAAAACATGAATAATTTATTAAAATTAAATTAAATTAAAAATTATTTTTAAAAAAATAATAAAAAAAAGAAATTATATCATCAACATATTAATAAATACATTAATTTTAAATTAACTTATTTATAACTTTTTTCTTAACTTATCCATAATCGTGTAAAACAGGTCATTTTCGAATTTAGCAATTTAACCTGTTTATGCCTCGAATTTTAGTCATATTTAACATATTTTAACTCAAACCCATTTATGCTATACCCAAACCCGCTACATGCATGTCGTGTTCTCGTTGGGTTATTATGTCATATCACAAATTACCACTCCTGTGAAAAATACTCCCATATAAGGTAAACCATCTATGCCACATATCTCTATTAAACTCATATGCAACAAATAAATGCTCTACATTTTTGCCTAGCTATTTGAATAGAATACACCAACATGGAGAGTTGTGGTAGTTGGACAACATTCTTTGCAACATATCATGAGAATTTATTTTATGATGAGTCAACGACCCAAGCACCTTCACTTTAGATGGAACATGTGCACTCCAAATGTATTCCACTGGAGGAAACAATGGAGTCAAGGATTAAGAAACTACGGTAGAGAAAAATGCTTTGCAAGATATGGCCCAGATGATTACAACAACATAACAGTCTAACATGGTCACACTATTAAGACACATTAGAAGCTTGAAAACCGCCACTTATTCCCTGATAGTCAAGGCCCTAGGAAAGTGGAATTTCCAAGAATGAGACATGGGTGAGAGATTATTCCTAGCAATTAAATAAGATATGGGCAAGGAGTGCACGGTAGATAACAAATGAGAATTTGGAAAGGAGACTGCCAAGGATTGCTCACAGTACCATCTCTCCTCCCAAAATAGGAAACAAAAACAATAAACTTCCAAGGACCCCTCATTGTGACACTCATAGGCCCTCTGACATGACTCTACAACCCACTAAGAAAAAGAGTACTTTACCTACTTGTCACAGCTCTAGAAGTGTATCCGGGCAGTAGGAGCACCTATACTAATTGTCTTCAACAATAACTACCACAACAAAAAAGCAATAACTTACATCCATTTTTGCAATTTTATTTTTTCTGTTTAGGATCATCTTTTTAGTTTTTACAGGATAAAAATTGTAAATTAATATCATTTATTGAAAACATGTCACCAAGACCTTAAAACAAAAACAATTCAAGATAATATGTGGTATATTACATAATAAATTGTGTTTTGTGAGAAGGATAAATTCCATTCAAGATATACTCAACTGAGCTTTTTCCAGTTACATGAGGTATATCACATAAATTCACTTCCTCCACTCCTCTCAATCAAGGGAAAATTTGAGCTTAAACTATAAAAGGTTATATTTTTATTAGTTATTATCGTCTATGTTATTCTAGAGCTTCTGTTAGCTCTATGATTGATCAATACCATGAATTGTAAATAGATCATTCTTCTTAACTAGAGCACTTTAATCAATTTTCTTTTTCTTCTTCCTATGCCCCTGACTTTATGCATTAATCTAGTCTAATGCAATCATCACCCCAGCTATCTTCTTTGATGCTATATTTTGACTCGCCATATGTGGGACCTAGTAATTACTGGACCACAATGGTGTCTAACCAAAGTTAAAGTAGGGAAAGAAAACTCTTTTCTTTCATGGATTTTACTATAAAGGAAACTCTCCATTCATGTCCTTACTACAATGATAAATCATGGAGTACACTATTGTATTATTGACTATTTGCCATATCATCTTCAAACTCCAAGGACACTGAAATTTGCACAAGTCGTTGTTTTGTTCTTCTCAACTGAGCTCTTCCCTATAACAGCCTTCGCAACAATTGCTAGAACCCAAAATATTTAATTTCATTTATCTGGAATAAAAGACAAATCAGCTCAATCTTGACTTGGACCATCTCTCCATTACTCAAATACAAAGAAGCTTAACCAAAACTCTTACAAAAAACTGAATGTTACTTAGCATTTTAAGTTTTAGCAAAACCGCAGGTCGTTTGATACTTATCTTGTGCATTAATTTAAAAGAAATATATGACAAGATGACCTCTTTTTCTCCATTTTATTGGTCAGGGAGGTCTTTGATCTCTTGCAATAAATTTCTTTATATTGCAAAAGAATCTTAACAGAACAAGCTGACAAATTGATCAAGGGAGTGTCCCCCATCCTTGATTAGGTACACATTCAAAGACAAGCATCCTTTGGTAGCGTCCTTGTCGATAATTGGAGGAAAGAAAGAAATGGTTTTAGAAGCACATCAACCATCAGACACAATGATTTTGAAAACCAAGTGGGTTTTTCATTAAATCAGTCCCTGTGGATAAACAATAAATGGTTCAATCCTAACCATGTTTCTATTACTAATTCTCCAAGAGTTAAAACACTTCGGACTTTCTTCCAGTCTCTTGATTGTGAAGAAATCTATTCCTACAGTAATCACAGTATTTACTAACAGGAAATTTCATGACCCAAATCCCATTGAAAATCAAAGAGGCTTCCCTAGTGTATTGTGTTTTATTGTTCAAAGCTAAATGATTAATTGGCTACCAATTTGTTTGTGAGTTCATCAAGCAACTTTTTCATTCCATGATAATGTGTTTAATGCCATGAATTTTCTATTTTACATCATTCGATGGCATTGAAATGCTCACTCCATTTATGGATTCGTTAAAAATGTCTTGTTAAAAGTGTTGCAGAAGGATGTCCTGTTTTTTTTTTTTTTTAATTTCTTTTAGGTGTTGAATTGTTAAGGTTGAGACGTTGAGTTTAGTAGGTAAGAAAATAACAATTCTCTTGAGAAAATTGTGATTTTCTCGATAAAATTATATTTTCTCATGTTTGTTGGCAGAAAAAGAGAGAAAATGCTTTAAAACATTTTTCTAGGGTCCACCATTTTCTCAGCCAAAGCCCAAGGATTGAGAAATTAAAGTTTTCTCACAAAAATCTTTTGCTCTAATTTAAACAACAGCTAACTATCACAAAATTTTTCCATGTCCAACTAAAAAATCGAGAGAAAATTTTTTCAATAACAATTTAAAAAAAAAAATTCTTAAGAAAATAGTTTTCTTTTAGATTAAAAAAAAAAAAAGGTTTCTCAAGAAAATAGTTTTCTTCCTTTAAAAAAATTAATTTTTCTCAATCAAAATTTTCTTAGCCACTAAACATACCGTAAAGGGCCTATGTTGCAAAGCAGCCAATTCTTCCACTTTTTTTTTCTTGACAAAGCAGTTCCTCTGTACTTATGACATGTATTCCTTTAGACAAATGGGATGAACCTGAACACTATAATCCCAAGTCAATAAGGTAAAAAGTTTTGAGATAGACATGGTTTTAGCATCAACATACGGGGAATGAAAGTACGTGCAATATTACATGACTAAAGAACAAAATGAGAAAATTAAAAAATATTGGAGACACAAAGATTTAACTTGGTAAAACTCTTGATTTGAGGGAAACATCTACGGATAAGATGCAAAAGAATCACATTGAAACAACTTACAACCCTTTTTCTATGCTCAAGGAGATAACAAGGAGACACTCTCTCTTAAACTATAAGAGAAATAGAAAGAAGATGAAGATGAGAAAAATTAGATGGGATGATTTGAGGGAAAGCGAAGGGTGATATTTATAAGCACCATCAGACAACTTACAACCATGTCTTGTCACACCTCTATACTCATGAATTGTCACTATTTTCTCAACCATCTTTTCATAACTTCTATAAGCAACCATCACAAGTCACTATTTTCTTTAAATATCCTTATCACAATATTTTATTAATTCTTCATTCTCCCACCTAAAACATTGTGACAGTCTCCAGATTTTTTTTGCTCTTACCAATTCATGTTGTTTGCGTATTAGTCAAGTCAAATAAGGATCTACACTATTCAAACTTGTCTGCATTCATTGGTTTAGTTAAGGCATCCGTTAGGTTTTCCTTGGTGTGGATTTTCATCATATCTACACTTCTATCTTCTACTACTTCTTGAACAAAATAGTATTGAACCCTATGTGCTTCATTCTGGAATGAAAAATTGGATTCATTGCAACATACAAGGCACTCTAACTATCACAATACAAGATAATCCTTTCTTGTCTGTGTCCAAGCTCCTCCAATAACTTACTTATCCAAATAGCCTACTTGCATACTTGAGTAGCCACCATATATTCTACTTTGCTTGTAGATAAAGCCACAATTATCTGCAATTTTAAAACTCAGCTTATTGCTCCTTTTGCAAGTGCAAACACATAACTTATAGTAGAATTTCTTTTATCAGGGTCACTTGCAAAATCATAATCAACATATCTTCTAACAAGAAATTTTGATCTTTCATAACATAATACAGCATCCAAGGTCCCCTTGATGTATCTTAGAACGCTTTTAACTATATTCTAATACTCTCTGCCAAGATCTACCATGAATCGACTAATCGCTCCCACTTCTTGTACAATGTCCGATCTTGTGCATATCATTGCAAATATTAAGCTTCTCACTAATGATGCATATGGAACTCAAGCCATTTTCATCCTCTTTGCTTCATTGTTAGGACACATACTAGAAGATAATTAGAAATTAATAGGAAGTGGGGTTGAGATCGGCTTACAATTTTGTATGTTGAAGCGTCGCAAGATCTTTATGATATAGTTTTTTTTTTTTTTTTTTGATAACCGAGTGGTATCCGAACCACGAAATCGGGGTATAGAACCACAAGCCGTAACCTGACTAATCCACTCGAGGGCTACCGGACCCGAGAGACAACAAGAAGCTGGCAGGGACGGCAATCGAACGCGTGACAATTTCTTTCTCAGTGAATTTATATTCTTAAAATCTTGTTTGCAGGTCCTAAATCTTCCATATCAAACTCCCTAGCCATTTGTGCCTTCAAATATGTGATTCAATCTTTGTTGGGGCCTGCTATCCACATATCATTAACATAAAATAATAAGATGATGAAATTATTACCTTCAAACCTCTAGTGATATGTGCAATGGTCTGAATTGAATCTGTTGTATCCACGGCTTATCATTAAGGAATCAAATTTCTTGTACCAACATTTTGGCACCAGCTTTAGACTATACAGAGATTTGGTCAACCTACAAACTAAGTTTTTTTTTTTTTTTTTTAACCTTTTCTATAAAACCTTCTAGTTGAAACATGTAAAATGTAAATTTCTTCAAATTTTTTATGAAAAGAATGAAACCTTCACATCAAATTGTTCTAAATTTAGATCAAGTGTAGCACATAAAACTAGAATTGTTCTGACTGGAGTCAATCGAGCAACAGGAGAAAATATTTTAGTGAACCCCATGCATTCTTTATGAGCATATCCTTTGACCACCAATCTTACACAAAACTGCTCCACTTGGTCATTATCATCATGCTTAATCTTGTAGACCCATTTATTCCCGATGACTTTTCTTCCATGTGGTAATGGTACAAATTCTCATGTTTTATTTTTACGTAGAATTTCAATCTCTTCTTGCATTGTTTTCATCCATAGCTTTGCATCTTGACCACTTGTAGTCTCATAGAAAGTTGATGGCTATCCATCTCCTGTTAAAAGATAGTATGCAATATTGCTCAACATATCATACTTTGAGTGTCATCCTCTGTTTATCATCTATCATTTCTGTTGGTCTACCTTCAATTGCTTCTAAGTAATCTTCGTTGTGTAGAAGCGTGCTAATCTTGAGTTTCCATAATGAAAAGTTAGTGTCGTCCAACTTCAATATCTTGATTTTTGTTGTCATATTGAGTACTACGTCAACTCCTACTAATTTACATGAATGAAACCTGGATCAACAAAACCTCAACAAAGTTTTTCTGATATAAAAGATTAGACAAAATTGCAACCATAAGGCATACTAAGACTTTCAAGAGACTTCTTTGATACCACTTATAAGGAATAAAAGGTGCATGCAATATTACAGAATAAAAAATAAAATGAAAAAAACTAAAAAATATAGGAGACACAAAGATTTAATGATATAAAACCCTCAATGGGAGAGAAATATCCACAGATAAGATGCAAAAAAATTACTATAAAACAATAAATTACATCTCTCTTTCGACACTTAAGAGAAAACAAAAAGACTCTTTCTCTTTCTTGAAAAGAAGATGAAGAAGAAAAGAATGAGATGAGATAATTTTAGGGGAAGAGAATGATAGGCACCATTAGACAACTTGTAACCATGTCTTGTCACACCACTCCACGTCTTATCAAATAACTTTTCAACTAACCATGAATTATTAATATTCTTATAAATTATAATTATTCTATTCAACCGTCTTTTCATAACTTTTTACAAGCAACCATCACAAGTCATTATTTTCTTCAAATATCACCACTTTATTAATTCCTCACTATAATCACGGAAACTAAACTTCAACGGACGCTACTACAATAGATAAAATCTAAAGACCCTGATCGAACCATTGCAATGTACATTGCTATACAAATCGATCGCAAGACAATCCACACCAAAAATTTTCAACCTTGCGGAACAGCCTCATCAAGGGCATCAATCTTTTGGCACAAACACACTTACCTTCTCAAACTGAAGTGGTTAAACACTCTATACTTCTAACATTACCCATCATGTTCAGAACAATTGAAAGAAAGAAAAAATGAAAGAGAGTTTATCAATAGTTCATTAAATACCCAATATCGAGAACATGGCAAGGTCTGGTGACTATTTTCTCGATGGCCAGACGGAAAGCACGGTTCCTTGGCGAATCATTGAGCATGTCAAGATAGGAAGTGGAGGACAAGAGGGCTACGGGCGAGTTATCGACGGTGTCGTCTTCTTCGACGACGACCCACTCGGAGTTGCCGGTCAAGGGGTCGAGCTTTAGCTGGAAAATGCGCTGAGAGGAGTCGGTACTCATGGTTCGTGCAACTCTGCAGCTGTTGCTGCGAGTGAGTGACGATGAATGGGTAAGAAGGCGTGCTGGAGGGAGAAGAGGAGAATTGAAAACTAGTGATAATTTGCATATTCGAGAAGCCATGACAGGTGGGTTCTTGAGATTGGCATTGGAGAGAGATGGAATGGCATAGCTGAGTGACTGCAGGCTGCAGTGTAGTTCGTCCGGTTGGGTTGCGAACGGCGTAGGAAGTTGCCCTTTCAGAGGAAAGATACATGTTTTTTTTTTTTTCATACACTTGCGCCTTGCGGTGCGTTCGGTGACTAAAAATAGTTTTTCATCACAAAATATTATTTTTAAAAAATCTTAAAAAAATTGTTGTTAAAAAAAATTTATGATTATTTTATTAAACATACGAAAAAAGTTTAACAAATGTTATTTATAGATAATTATTTTTAAATTAGTGTACAAAAAGTTTTTTGACCCTCTAATCTAATAAAATTTTAATGAGAAAATTTGTTGGACTAAAACAATATTTTAAAATTTTTTTCAATATTTTTATCAAGCAAATATGGAAAATAAATTTTTTTAAGAAAATTCTGATTCTTTAATCAATTAAACACAACCTTATGGATCAATAAAATTTGTAAAAACATTATTTGCAGCCTTTAACCTACATGTGAATACCATATGGAACGGGGACCTTCAAACATTTTTTTTTGTCTATGTTAAACCATTAATTTGTAAAAAGCTTGTTTGCAACCTCGTCAGGAATCTCCATTGAAAAATCTTGCTTAAATGTCATCACAAGCTCAACTTTGTCTAAGCTATCAAGACACATATCCTTTTGAAGAAAATCCAAATGGATATAGCAACACCTAAACAGTTCTAGTTTTACCATGAATGTGGCGAAGAGCAGAAAAAAGTTTATAATTTAAGTTAGCAAAATATTTGAATTATATTTTTCAAAAATGATCATAATCACAAGGGTTTTTTCAAAATTGATTTTTCAAATTTTCTCTTCTTTTACAACTTTATTTTCCTCCAACATTGCACTATTTTTATGTACTTCAATGATAAATCGTGGTTTTATGTCCTACTTAGTGTCTTTTTAACGATTTTGTGTCACATCTCTAGTAACAGCTGTTACGCACCGAGAAAAATTATTAAGGTCATCAAAATCTTAATATAAGTAAAATAATGTTCAAGGGCACAATATAATATTCATCTATAGTATAAAGACTCAAAAGAATATTTTTTAATTAAAAAAGGGGTGTTTGTAACTCAATAAAATAACAACGAAAAAATAAAATTAAAAAAAACTTAAGTTATACTCTAATCAACTATAAATTGAGCTATATTATAATAATGATTCAAATATTTTTTTACTTATTCTTATGAAATTTATTTCTCTTATTGAATTAGAAGTTGACAAAACCTTGAAACAAAAAGTTATCAAGAAAATAAAATTTTAAATATCCTCTTCTTTTTGTTTTTAGATTTGGCAATTATAGTTACCAATACCATGTACCTAAATATATTAAAATTAAGAAATAAAGACAAAAAATTGACAATTTTCAATTTTTACCTTTAGAATTATAATATTTGTTTAAAAAATTGTTAAATTAAAGGAATAATTCTTTTTCTGGAGCTATATGGATTATATAGAGATCAAGTGGCATAAATACTTTTAAATAAACAATAATCAAATATATAAATTGATCAATTATTTTATTTATTCTCTTTAGTTTTAGTTATTTTTAAAGTAATCTTATTTTTTGAATTAAATAAATAAAAATTCAAATCTATAAACAAGATCTTTATTTATTATTTTATTTTATTTTGTAAACTAAGAGTTGATAGATAATTGAAAATAATTGAAAATAAAACTGAGTAGTATATTAGGCAAGACAAAGTTTTATTTTAAGTGCAGGCAAGTGAAAGTTAAAAAAAAAATGTAATTAATTTGAAGAATATTAAGACTGGCTAGAAGATTTTATAACTTAATGAATTTTAGTAATTTAAAACTAGTATTGTAGGTTTTTTTTTTTTTTTTTTTTTGACAATGTCTTTAGATTAAAATCTTTTTTGTTATGAGCAAACCCTTTGTTTGAAGATATTATTAATAATAATTTATCTATTCACAATTGATATATATATATAAATATATATAGTCAAATTATATAATAGTTTTAGCTTGTGAGTTAAATGATTTTTAACAAGTTATCATAACAAAGTTTACTTAGAAGGTCTCGTGTTCATGATGGCCCAACATTGCTTTGACACTTGGTGAATTTTTTTTTTATTTTTTATTTTTTCAATTTAGTTCTTTCTCTATTAATTGAAAATACTTTGTTTCTCTACGTAGCTTTCTAGATTTTGGAATCCCTATAAAATCGAATTTAACATATGAAAATTACACATTCACCTATCAAGATTATATTAGTTAAAATATTTACTAAAAATAATTGTACACATTGTGAACATAAATCAGTAAATAACTAGAAGTTAATGCAATTAAGCAAAACAAATGCAGCAATGCTTCCAAATTGCCTACAAAATGCACCTAGAAACCTTACAATTCCTTAATTCGTTCAATGAATTAAGGCCTGCACGTAGAAAATACAAATAATTATAGAATTATTTTTAAAAATAATAAAATAAATACTTAATAAGAACATAAAAATATTATTATTATTAGAAGTTAGAACAAAAAATAAGTTTTGAATAATAAAACACTTTTATTAAAATAATAACTTTATTTTAAGCAAATATAATAAAATTAGCCGTGATAAAAAATACTAATAAAATTTGTATTTATAGTTATAAAATACATAAATCTTTCAAATTTTAAAAATTATTATTAATAATATTAAATTTACATATTTCGTTAAAGTATTATTTCTAATGAAAATTATTTTAAAACGAAATAAGGGGGTACTGTTTTATTTTTTGTCGTTGTTTTTTTTTAATTTTTTAGAAATATTTTTTTTCACAAGAGGAAAGTAAATATTATCTATACCAATAAAAAAAAAAAACATTTTTTCGTTTTAAATAGAAGTCCAAGTTTTTTCCAAATCACTAATGTCTGCAAGATTATCGCATATCAAATATTACCTTAATTTCAACAACGAAACTCGAATTAACATCAAAAGTTCTAAATGAACTAACAATAAGGAGTAGTGATACGTGGGAAGTAACTAAATTAGATAAATGGGTGGCATATCAATGCATATGATATATTACAAAAATGAATCGTGGAAATTGATTTCTGCATGATTTGTGGGATTCATTTTTCTCATTGAGCAACGCCCCTCAACTACACACCAACATACCAAAAAAAAAAAAAAGGGTATGCTTTTTTTTATTTAAAAATTCGCATTTCTCATATGCCTTCACCTGCACTAGAACACCTGTTCTAAAAACAAATATCGTTGTAAATTCTGCCTGTCTATACGTAGCGTTTTAGATATTCCCGAACTCTGGTGTATTTCACTTCCGGGTAGAGCTTTGAAGCCTCTTCTGCACCTTCTCCTATTTCAAAGTTTGTCAAGCAACCCTCGTAGAATATGTGGTAAAAGTGACAAACTCCAACTTGCCCAGCAAGATCCATTCCTGCAGGAAATTAAAATCCCAATAAAATATTAATTTAGTCCAGTTATTTATATATATATGATTTAAATTTTCTAAAACACTTTACTAAAAATCCAAGTCCTGTGAGCTGTCCAGCCGAGGCCAATAATGAAATCCCATTTTCATTCAAATTCGGTAATCTTAATAAGGAAAAAATAAAATTGATTTTTTGTTTCTTTATTTTATTTTACTTTACCTTTCATTGAAGCGAGGAAGTCTTCTGCAGAGATGCTGAACCGGACAAGCTTCTTTCCGGCTAGTTCCTCCCAAATACTGATTAGTTCTCCTTGGGAAATGATGTTCTCCGGTGGCCTAAGGTACAATGTTTTATTAAGCGTACGAGGGTCGTCTATCGTTTTGATGGTGTATGTTGCAATATCATCCTCATCCACGTAAATTGCTGTCACAAAAAGAAAATGACATACTTATCAGCAACAATAATAAAAAAAATATTTAAACTAATAAATATCTTAATAGGAAAAACAAAAGTTTTTAATCTCAAAATAACCCACAAGCACAACAAAAGAACATCCCTTTAAGCATATAAGATTAATCATTTATTAAGAGAAAAAAATAGAACAGGACATAATACATATATGTATATATAGTTACCGAAGCTAAATTAATTAATTTTGAAGAAGTTGAGGACGAATGATTTATATGAAAAATTATTTAATCTATCAAGGTAATTAGGATGACCATGATCACATATATCTTTTGTACAGAATTCTGATGCTCAACTTGATTACCTTTGGCGTTGCCATCTCCATATACGAGTACCTTCTCCTTGGGAGGAAGGAGAGTGCCCATTTGGGAGAGGTTTCCCGTGAAGTAACCAGCAAAGCAGTTGGCCGAGACATAAGTGAAGGGTATCCCAGCATCTTCAATTGCCTTCCGCACCACCATCTTTTCGTCAAACGTTACCCTTCCTGGCTCAAGTGAGTTTTGCATTCTTGCTGGGTCCATCCCGAACTCAGAAGGAAGAAATCGCTGCAAACACGCATTTTCCATCTTTTCATTTAAAATGTTCTAATCTAACACTTTCACTTATTAAGAAAAACATGCTAAAAAATGTTAAATAAACCTTACTTTAAACATTAAACATTATAACATATGATTTATGATTTAGATAAAAAAGTATTTAGAAGACATGTAAATTAATCTTAAGTGTTCTATTTTCTGATATTATTTTTCAATGTTAGCATTAAGGGCATCCTCAACGCTCATTTGATGACACTTAGGTGGCGCTACATGGCATAAAGAGTGTTGAGCGCTCAACGCTCTTCCTCTCTTCTTAAATAGAGGTCTATAGCACATTTAATATTGTGGTGACATTTAATGCGCTGCAGACTTTTATTTTTTATTTTATTTTTATTTTTTTTATAAAAATGTTGAGGTGACAGAGATTGTCCCAATGCTCACCGTAATCTCATTTGAGTATTTAGAAAATACGTGTAAAATTATATGCACTTGAAAACATTTAAAGAAGATGTAAATTTATTTTCATAAAGCATTTATTCCTTTTATTATTTATGCCCATGAACTTTATTAATATTTTGTTATAATATTATAAGTAGGGAGATATTGTCATTTTATTTTCAAAAAGCATTTGTTCATTCTATAATTTTTTTTTCAAACATAATTCTTTTTTATTAATTTCAGTAAATTATTGTCGGGCTGCTTTTCTTTTTGTCTTTCTTTCTTTCCTTTTTTTTTTTTTTTTTCTAAATATCAAAGGGTTGATACTATATTATATTTAATGTCAATCAGTAACTCTACAGTACAAAAGAATATGGAATTGTACTTGTTAGTTACAAGTAATTAGTATCGGTAACGTAACATACATAATTATTAAAGATTTATAATTAATTAGAAAAACTTCTATCTATGACAATATTAAAAAAAAATCTAGCTACGTAAAATTTTATTTAAAGGTGGGATATAAAACTTCCTAAGTAATAGATTATATTATGTCTACAAAAAAAAATTATTGTAAAGAAAAGAAAATTGTACTTTTGAGTTTGAGAATACTGATTAGTATTTTATAATTTCACATCTTTATGTATTTTAGAAATTAAAAAAATACGTTATATAAATTATAAATATTGCACTAATCATTAAAAAAATTATAAACATTGACTATAATTAAAAGAATATGTGATAGAACAAAAAAATTATAAATATGACCTTTTAATGAACATATTATATTGATTTAAAAAATACATTTAATATAAATTTCTACTATATGGTAAATAATAATTAAATATAAGTTTATATTTTTAATAATTCAGAATTAAATTATGTTTTAAATATTTATGTTTATTGTTTATTTAAAAAATAAAATTGAAGAGAAAAATTAGATTATTTTTAATAAATTTTTATTAAAAGTAAGGGCAAGGCCAGCCTTGCCTCATCACCAACCCACGCGAAAACTGGCGTGGGTTGGAGATGCTGGAAAGAAAGAACGGTGGAAGCAACTTAACCTTGACGTTTCCAGCTTCTTTGATTGCATCAACGAGCTTGAGTTGCAAGAGGAGATTGTGGGATCTGAAATGAACCCCAGACATGGCTGATATAACCACATCGACTTGCTTCACTGCGTTGACTAGGCTTTGATGATCGGAGAAAGAGGCTTCAATAAGATGAGCTCCTTGCTTTTTAAAGGAGAGAAGCATCTGCAACTTGTCGATGTCCAGAGAAAGCTCAGGCCGTTGAAGCACATACGTGACATGGCCCTGATCCAAGCTGGCCTTCACCATCCTCTTCCCGACATACCCAGTTCCTCCCACCACCAGAACCTTGCTCTTCTTCTCCATTCTGCTGAGTTGGTGATGATCCCTTAAAACACTACACCACAAATACTTCTCAATCGATTCCAAGTACTTATAACATGACGGCCTATTGCTTGCATATATGGTATGCCCGTGAAATATTAATTTTCTAGAGTAGGTTGATTGCTTCTCAAGTATGAAAAAGAGCAAGCTAATCGAAACTACCGGTCGGTGGCTGCAAATGATCTAAATTTGAATTTTAGACTTCATGTTATATAATAATAATGATGGGTAGTTTAAGAAAGTTGGTGGTGACTATAATTGAAGACATTAGTAGAAATCGTTAATGGAAGACAGAGCTCAATTTGCTACTTTGCTCTACTTTGATGAACTTTGTGGTCAATTCTAGTAATTGATTATATAAAGAAACAATAATGCCGTGTAAATTTTATTTTAAACATTAAAGAATAATTGATGGAGATAATTTTAAATATAAGATTGAAAACTATCAAAACTTTCATAAAAAATTATATAAAAATATTTATTATTTTTAAATAGTATATTATATATTTACAAATATATTAAAAGAATGAGTAAGTATAAACACATATTAAATCATATACTATGATATTTAATGTTTAAAATAAAATTTATATAATATATCCAACCTTGTATCAAACAACAATAACATATTATTATAGTGCATCATCAATGGTCATACTTCACTATTGTATGTTGTTGGGGCAGGTAAGGATTTTGCCAACAACATAGAGATTTCGTTGGGCAGTCAATGTTGATGATTCGGACTTTTTAAGTATAGTCTCCGGAGAGGAAGGTACAGGTTTTGGGGCCAACCTAATGCTGGCTCCTAACTAAACTCTAACAGTAGCCTCCCTCAGTGTATTACGGCAATAGTGAACACGCATATGGTTCTGTTTATATATCATTTCAATCAAATCGTTGCAGTTAAATTATAAAATAATAATTGAATATTAAAATGATCATTGTGAGGTTCAAATTCAAAAACATTCTCCACGCGTAAAATAGAATAGACTTAATGATAAAATACTTAAAAAAAAGGTTTTCTAATTAGTAGAAGGCATGCAATAGTTTTAATTTTTACCTTCACGTAGATATATGATATGACTTACACTTTTAGTTTTTCTGGATTAAGATTTTTCTCTTTCTCTCCTCATGAGTTTGGCATTGATCTTTCCAAAATGTCGATTTTTGTGTTACCAAATTCCATCAAAGCTGCCAACCAATTGCAGAGCAATTAGTATTTGGTCATGGCATCACTTGGCTCACTGATGGACATGCTTGGATCCCCCTTCCCCCACCTTTCAATTTGTAAATTGTACTTTGAAAAAAAAAAATCCATCAAAGCTACTAGCTCATTTTCAAATTAAGTAATTGCTTGGTTTGAGGTTCGATTTTGATGTATCAACCAACTCCCCTTTAAGAGGATCACGAAATTGTGACTGAACAAAATGTTTGACGTTTGGACATGAAGTGTCTCGCCAGTAGTTTGGTAAAACAGTGCCCGATGAAGAAAAGTCCATTTTGGAGGCTTTACAAAATGTAAGAGAAGTACTCTTACACAAAAAACAAAAAAAAAACAAAAAAAAAAAAAAAACATATATCCCTATGCTATGGATGGAAGACATCGTTCCCTACCTAAAAGTCTAATTAATATAGGAAAATTGTTGTTTCCATTTAGAAGCAAACGCCCAAGAGATTGAAAGAAGGTTGATTTCACAGCTGCTCCTTGGTCTATGCAACACACCATTGAATACCCGGTTGTTTCTTTCATCCCATAATTCTCGAACAGTAGCCAACTTTCTTTCCATTGATACCCTACTTATTTGGTTCCAAAAAACCACATACACATGACCCAAACTAAGAGCATGAGAATAGCCTTTGGCTATAGAAGAAAAGCCACCTATTTCACACATCCCTAGTACATAGTCTTGAACAAAATAAAGATACGCTCCGCATTCTGTCCATCTTGTCAATAAAGAACACGCAAATGAGGAAAAATATGACACTTTGGTAATCTTCTCTACAAAATGTCTCGTGTGTTGATCCTTCTGTGTGCCTTTTACCACCCGAATACCTTCACTCTTGATGGAACCATATCGAGTCTACCAGACAAAAAATAAGGGAAAGGAATATAAAACACATACTAGTGAAAACAAATTTATATGAATATTAACATATACAGTGTTTCTAATGTCCAAA
>JAJIYU010002663.1:0-29428 GCA_030144865.1 Tinospora cordifolia | reverse complement strand
GAATTTGACGTCGAAACAGCTACAAAACAACTCTTGGAAGCCTGTATAATGGATTTCTGTAAGTTTTTCGCACTAAAATGATGGTTTTAATAGAATTTCGACGGTTTCCGGTGACGGGTTCGGTGGTTTCCGGTGACGGTAGTGATGGTGGTGAGGGGTGAAGCTAATAAATGTTTTGTTTAGGTTAGTTGGATATTAAGTATGGGTAGTTTTGGATTTTTATAAGTGGATGGGGTGAATATATCAATTTTTATAAGTGAATGGGGTGAACAAAAAAATTGGGGTGAACAAAGCCATTTTTGGGGTGGTTTTAGCCGCACTCTATATCAATTATATCATATATGGTAAGCACAAAAAAAAATAGTGCACATTCACGAATTCGCGCACCGTGCGCAGTGCTCGATATAAAAAAAATAAAGAAAAACGAAAAAGGAAAAAAAAATTAAAAAAATACAAAAATACAAGAAAAATTGCAAAAAAAAATACCAAAAGCCCTAAATTTCAAACCCTAACCCTTTAGTTGCCTCCTTTGAGTAAAAATGTAAGTCTTCCAACTTAAGAAGGCTGAAAAATAACAAAATTGACCTCTAGAGACTCTATATAAACCTCTTTCTCCTCTCATTATTTTTCATCTTAGCTAGAACTGAAAAGAATTTTTTCTTGCTTTCTCTTTACCTCCTTTTTGTCATCTTTGGTCACTTTTCTTTTTAAGACATTCTAAACAGCCTGCGAGACAGTAGCAATGAAGTGCTACACGGATCTTGGTGAAAAAATCTTAAAAGAATTTAAGAAGCAATTTCGATGTGAAATGATTTTCACCCTTTAATTTATTATTTTGATTCAAATAATGTTTGCTTGTGTGGTTAGTTTAATTTTCTTTTACATTCCTTTTTAATATATGCAATTAAATTATTATATTTTTCTTGACTCGAAGAGTATGCTTTGTAGTGCGTCTCATACGATCTTTTACATCAAAAATCAAAAGTCATCATTTCTATTTTATTTTAAATGTTTATCTGCAGTGTAATGTTATACCGTTAGAATGTTTAAATTATGTTTAAATAGTTATTTGTTATGCTCTTACAATTAATAAAAGATTAAATAGAAATTTTAAATACGTACCAACACAGGGTCGAATTTACACCGTGAGCATTTCAAACAGGAGTTATAAGGTAATAGAGGGCTCGAAAATGATCCTAGCTCACTCTAATGGGTCTAAGTTCAGTATAGTAGTTCTTTTCACAGGATTAAAATGCTAGAGGGTATCATTTCAGTCTTTAAAGACATCAGAAAGAATAAAATTGGTTGAATCATTTAATTCCTTGTAAGTGGTTGCTATGCATGTTTTATTTTGTTAAAATAATGAATTAAATACTTTGGATGATTCACTGGGCTTTATAACTCACCCTTTATTTTTAATATTTTAGGGATTTAATTATCAAGGTCGCATAGGAGTAAATTTAATATATAAAAATTTTTATTTAATCTCATTGTAGGGCATGTTGACCCAAATTTATTTTATTTTATTATAACAAAAGTTGAATTATTACCCTTGAATTTTTTTCTATTAAATAATAAATGATTTATTTCATTTCTTGGGATCATAGATCTTTACGAATAATTTGTACATAGATTAATATGTACAAAATATCTTATAGATATGGAAAAGAAAATGAAACAAGGATTGGTAACACGGGCCCGCCTCCTATGCGGCCCAAAAATATTGAGGAAGAAAAATATACTATCGGATGGCGTGGGTACGGGCATGGGAAGTGGATTGTTATAATCACTATATCAACAAAAGGCATCGTAATATTAAATCAATGTTTAAATGCACCATAGCATGCTTCCAAGCATTTATAATAGAGTGAACAAGCATCATGTTTAATATTTAAAACTTAAATAAGACTAGATAACAAGGTAATCATCTCTCCTGTCTAATAAGTTCCCTTAGGCCCTTGCTTGTAGTTGTGTTAACCTTGGATTTTCAACCTTGGAGTTAGTGACTTCTTTCTTTGTTCACCTCTAAAGAGTGTTTAGGATGGTTTTTAATAATTTGTTTCCTTGACTTCATAATGACTTGAATGACTTTATATTGACTTGAATGGCTTTATATTGACTCAAATGACTTTATATTGATTTCATAATGACTTGAATGACTTTGCATTGACTTGAATGACTTTGTATTGACTTAAACAACTTTGTATTGACTTTATAACGACTTCATAATGACTCTACATTGACTCCATATTTCTTTTTGTTGACTCTCTAACAACGTCATAGTTGACTTCATAATAAGCATATTGACTTTACAAATGACCTTATATTGACTTTATAACAACTTCCTAATGGCTCTACATTTACTCTGCATTTTTCTCTATTGACTTCATAATTAACTTTATATTGACTTCACATTGACTTCATTTTTATTTGATATCTCTTTTAAAATTGACTTCACAGTGACTTCATAATTAACTTCACATTGACTTCGTATTGACTTGTAAATAAGCATGTTGACTTTCTAAATGACTTTACATTGACTTTATAACGAATTCATAAGACTCTACATTGTCATAGGCATCTAGTCTTAGGTTAAATGACCATTTTGCCCTCCAATGGCGAACTTATCATTTTACCCCCTATTCATCGAAATAACTTTCTGTATTTAAAATCATTCAATGTTTCACCCAGTGTTGCTTTATAGTTTACTTTCATGTGAATTGACTATTTTACCCCTGGGGTGTTTAATTGTACGTAGCACTTCTATTGACTCATTTATGATCTTGTATATTTTTATTTTTAAAAAATTCAAGAATTTACACATATTAATTTGGATTGATCATTTAATTTAAATGCGAGTAAAAGGCAACTTGACATTGATTTAAAATTAATAGTAGTAATAGTAGTTTAATTTAAGATATAAATTATGTAGGATTTAAAATGAGTCAGTTGAACCGATTATTTTGGCTTTTAAGTATATTATTTACTTTTAGACGATTTATAATAATTATGAGACTTGTAACATTTTAATAATATTATGCTTTAAAAACTTGTTAAGATGTGTTGATTGTTTGTATATTATTTTGTACGAGTATTGTGCAGGTTGCTATAATAGGTTTACTAGTAGTTGACATTGAGTGCTAGTTTAAGCAACTTGCCACTCTTGATATTTGGAGAGGGGGTCATCACAACCACTTCTCGAACTGTTTCCTTGAAAATCTTCTTTACTTGTGTTGAGCTTCCAAATCTCATTTCTTCGTTATTCTGTGTGTTCTCCCTTTCTCTTCTTTCTTCCAAAATAATCTTTAAATATATCCCCAAATATGTGCTAAAGAAACACTCAAGAAATCCTCCCAAGATTGGAAACCTTTTTTCTTAAATTAATAGATCTTATTCATCATGATTTAGCCTTGTGGTTAATCTAATTATTACATGGATTATCCTAACTTGTCCTCTTGATTATTGTTGGCTTCATCAAGTAATTGTAAATAATATCTTCTTAAATGGTAGTTTCCCCGTGAAATTGTACATGCGATAACTTCCTACGTGGATTTGTTTATTCAACTTCTGACCATTTGGTTTGTCAACTTTTCCAAGCATCATATGAGTTGAAGCAAGTCTACATAACTTAGTTTTTATAAACTTCATCAAACCTTATGTCAACTTGATTTGTTTCTACTAAATCTAGTTACTCTATCTTCATTTGCATTGAGTTTAAGCATATTATAGTTATTATAGTATATGTTGTTGATATTTTTGTAATAGGTAGTAATTCTATGATAATTCAAGCACTTGTTAATAAGTGTCATAACATCTTTGCTCTTGAGAAACCCGATGTGGTTACTTATTTTTTTACTATTCAATTTCGATACATGATTGATGGTTAATTTTTGTCTTAATCTAAATATATCAAGGATCTTCTTTGCAAGACAAAAATAAAATTTGCTAGACTTGCATAAACCCTAATGACTAGTAGGCTTTAATCTTTTCACATCCGCTTACGATCTATGTCTAGCTTTATAGATCATTGTTGGTGTTCTCATTACGATCATTAAAATGCAAGTAAAAAAAATTCTTGAATATTAATTGCTACAACTAGCTGGATGGCGTGACCCCATCTAGTTATAACTCGTGAATTAATTTCTCATTGTGATGAAAACTAAGGGTTGATGACTAAAAATCTACTTCAAGTAGTTGTGTTTTATCCCTGCAATAGATTCAAGTTGGGTCTAACAGTAAAATCACAAGTGAGAAGCGTAGGATATGTATAAAGGCTGGACGTCTTTCCCTATAAATGGTAGAAGTATATTTTGTTTTGGGAAGCACAAGATAACAATGTCAAGCTGATATCTTGTCATGACATCATGAAAGGGAATCAACAAGACTCTAGATGATGTGTATTTCTCATGAACTTGCCTTTTATACCTTAATAAGCTTGACACACCAATTTCTCAAAACTCGGGCTTTTTTCCATAATAGACTAGAAATCTAATGAATTATAAAACCAAAAAAACCAATAGGTTAGTGATCGTGTAATATCCTACGTTGGTCCGACTCTAAGGGATTCCAGGGCTAAATGTGCATTCGAGAGTATCTCATTGTGTCGAGTACTTTTGGAAGACACAAGTTCGAGTTTTGCCAAGAACAAAACGCTGCACCAAGTTAATGGTGGTTAAGGTGGAGACAATATTGTCACTATGGGCCTGAGTTGTTACAAATGATATTAGAGCCGCTCTGTGTGTACTTGAGGTATGAATCTCGAAGACAAGATTGCTCTCAAGGGGGGTGGATTATAATATCTCACATCGGTCCGACTTTAAGGAGATTCCTAGGCTAAATGTGCATTCAAGGGTGTCTCATTGTGTCGAACATTTTTTAGAGACTCGGGTTCGAGTATTGCCAAGAACAAAACCCTGTACCCAGTCAGTGGTAGCTAAGGTGGAGACAATATTGTCACGGTGGGCCTGGGTTATTACAAATGTGCGCAACTTTGCACGGGTTCGTGAAGAAAAAAATATTTAAAAATTGAGAAAAACGACGAAAAATGAAAAAAAAGGTGGAAAAATGAAAAAAGTCGAGAAAAATTGTCCAAAACCCTAAATTTCAAACTCTAACCCTTTAGCCGCCTCCTTTGAGTAAAAATAGAAGTTTTTCAACTTAGGAAGGTTGAAAAATGATAGAATTGACCCCCAGAGACTCTATATAAACCTCCCCACCCCACTTATTTCATTCATCCCAACAAGCATTGAATAGAGTTCCTTCTTGATTGTTCTGCCTCCTTCTTAGCATCTTTAATCCCTTTTCTTTTTCTTGAGCTGTTCTAAACAACCTGCAAAGTAGTAGCAACAAAGTGCTATACAGATCTTAGCAAAAAGATCTAAAAGAATTTTAGGAAGCGATTTCGAGGTGAAATAATTTTTATATTTTAATTTATTATTTTGATTCAAATAATGTCTGCTTATGTGGTTAGTTTAAATTTTTTACATTTTTTTTTAATTTATGCATTTAAATTATTATATTGTTTATGACTGAGAGAGTATGCTCTGTAGTTACGTCTTGTACGATCTTTTATATAAAAAATCGAAAGTCATCATTTTTGTTTTATTTTAAATGTTGATTTGTGGTGTTACTGTTGAAATATTTAAATTATGTTTAAATAGTTATTTATTATGCTATTATGATTAATAAAAGATTAAATAGAGATTTTAACCACGTATCAACACGGGGTCGAAATTGCACAGTGAGCATTCCAAATAAGGGTTGTGAGGTAATAAAGGGTTCGAAATTGATTCTACCTCATTGCAATGAATCTGAGTTTAGTATAGTAGCTCTTTCCCTAGGGTTGGAATGTTGAGGGGTATCCTTTCAGTCTTTAATGACAACAGAAAATAATACATTGGTTGAATCATTTAATTCTTTGTAAGTAGTTGCTATGCATGTTTTATTTTGTCGAAATAATGAATTAAATATTTGGAATGATTCACTGGGTTTTATAGCTCACCCTTTATTTTTAATATTTGAGAAATTTAATTATCAAGGCTGCTTGGACATTATTTTAATATGTGAAAAATTTTATTTAATTTCGTTGGAGGGTATGTGGGCCCAAATTCATTTATTATTTCATTTTGTTGTAACCCTTGAATTTTTCTATTTAATAATAAAATATTTATTTTATTTCATGACATCATAGATTTTTGTACATAGATTAATGTGCACAGGTTATCTCATATATATAGAAAAAAACATATAATAAGAATAATGTAACACGAGCCCGCTTTCCGGACAGTCCAAAAATATTGAAGAAGAAAAATATACTGTTAGATGACATGGGCCCAGACATGGGAGGTGAGGTGTTACATATAGCTTATTGGCATATCATACCAAGTTGATTATAAGGTGTTCAAAAGGCTTTAGCTTGATATGCTATATGATATGACCCAATGAGATCCATTACAAATAAATATATAAAAAAAGAGAGAAATAAACATTCTTAAAAGAAATATATTAAAAAATAAGGAGAATTTTACTTTTATTTTTTAATTTTTTTACCCTATTGTCCAAATCCACTCATCATTCTTTTTCATTTTTAAAAAAATTGAGTTTTCCAACCAAATATCTAGATTTATAAAACTAAGGAATGAAAAAAATTTAATTTCGTTCAAAACTTCGAATTTGAAAATTACAATTAATTCGAAAGGTTTGATAAATTCAAAAAAGACTCAAAAAAGTTAAAAAAAGGTTTATGTAAATACTAAAATATAAAAATTTATTATTAAAAATGATATAAATTGATACATTTTATACATAAAAGTATAAATATAATATTTTTAAACATATATTTTAATATTAACAATATGTAATTCACATCACACATATTAATAACTTTATATAATTTATTTATGTATTCAACTCAAAATCTTCAAAGATTTTGTCAAAAATTTGTAAATTTTATGTTGTAATTAGACTTTAATTCATTAGCCAAAAAATCTTAAAATAATTAATTAAATTTTCATTCTTTGTATAATTCAAATAGTAATATATGTCTCCTCATATTTCTTCTACCCTTCTGTGGGGAATGGATATACATTGCAACACTTTATAATATAATTTAGTTATTTAGTTATTTTTCTCGTTTGAATCGCCAACCACCTTTATCTATAAGACAACCATTTGGCGCGGCGGCAGCAGAATAACGGAGCGGAAAGTTCAGACGAAAAGAGCGAGAGAGAAAGAGAGAGAGAGAGACAGAGAGACAGAGAGAGTGCAGCATAAGCTGGCAAGAAACCAACAAAGAAGTTGACGAAGACGATGGAGCGGAGTTGTGAAAAGAATGAAAGAAGCAAGCACGCAAAGACACGCAGAGTTGACTTGGTCAACAACGCGTCAACTTCACCGTCCCCAATAGACGCCATCACCGATCGATCTCCTTCATCTTCTCATAATCCAACACACACACCAATTACTAGAAAACAAAAGGAAAAGAGATTAATTAGGGTTTTAACTCCAATCCCCAACGCCCCACCAAATGCATTCAAATCACGACTCTCCACGATCCTCCTCCTCGGACTTAATCGATGATTCTGTCCGACGACGCATATCCAACAACCTCGATCTCATCTTGAACGATTTGAGGGGTTTCAAGTCGATTGCTGGGGAATCTTTAGCAAATGAGCTCAGTGAGGCGGCGAGTTTGATTCGAAGTCCTGGTTTGACTCCGCCTCTCACGATCGAAATGGTCTACGATTTGGCTACTTGCGTCGGCGTTGTGTTTCTGAGGTGTCAGAATTTGGGGATTTCTTCGGTGGAGATTGCAGGTTTGCACGAGGAGTTGATGAATGCGGCGAGGTTGCAGGGGGAACGGGAGCTTGATCTTAGTGTTGATGATGTTACATTGCAGCTTAAGTACGGTAACGATCAAGAATTCAGGTTCGCGCTGTTGGTTTTGATTGAGTTGATTCGTGAGAAGCGTGTTCAGAATGAGTGGGTGGACGAGGAAGGGATTATTCAGATTCTGTTGAATCGGTTGAGGACGAGTAAGCAAAATGAAAGGTTGACTATAATTGTGATTCTCAGAAGCCTAGCTTGCGAGAGTGTTGAGTATAAGGTACGTGGGTGATTCTTCGGAAAATTGAACCTTTTTTTAATTAAAAATTTATATCGAAATGTCTTCATCAATTACTTTGCCTGTGATGACTGATGAGTATATTTGCCTATCCTTAAACACAGTCATTTTCTCCCAAGCCCATTGTAAAACTTGTCAAATGAACTAACATAATATCTGCTTGAGAAAACGCTTATTTGAATTAAGATGTTTTGTATCAAAATTGTTCCCTTGAATCTTGATCATTTAGTGTACAGGAGAAGATGACAGAATCGGGTTCTCTTTCGGTGCTGGTGCGATCTTTGACTAGAGATGTTGGAGAACGCAGGGAAGCTGTGGGACTTCTAGTGGAGCTGTTGGAGATTCCTGTGGTTCGCAAGCGCATTGGGAGAATCCAAGGGTGTGTTCTGATGTTAGTATCAATGCTCAATGGAGACGACACTCTTGCTTCGCAAGATGCAGGCAAGGTGTTATGTGCTTTGTCGAGTAACACTCAGGCTGTGCTTCATATGGCAGAGACTGGCTACTTCAAGCCACTGGTTCAGCAGCTTAAAGAAGGTAATTGGAAATCATTTTTTTCTGAGTATCTTGAGTCATTCATAACACGTTCTGTGCTTTTTTGAATAAATATTTTTCCCATTTCCGACTATTGTTGAATTCTTGAATCTATGAAACAATACAATTTGGGTGATGGTTGAATAATTGGTTTATTAGCCTTGTGAATGTTTTTGTAACACTGCCATCTTTTTTTTTTTTTTAAAGTGTCTGTGCTTGTGTTATGAACTTAATATTTCTGGTTGGTCATTCACTAATTTAAATGAATATCGTAGTTTTAAAATAGTCCCTCAAGAAGTGGTCATTCCAATTATGTGACCAAATATTCTTGACTTTTCAATCATATTTGGTTACAACCATTATGTAGAAAGGGATGAAAAGCATGAAATTATGAAGTTAAATCCTTTTAGGACATGAAAAATCACTATTGTTATTAGGAAATAAGATGTAGCATCTAGTTAGCTAAAAATTCTCCATAAAACAAACGACAATGAACTCAACTCACAATCTATTTCCTTTTGGAAAGATTTAGACTTCTATCAAAGCCATAATTGAGAAGAGTCTTTGTTGAGCTGGCACTAAATACTTTACAAGGCAATGTAGCATGAACCATAGTGCTAGCCTACATGAGCATGACAATGTGTTAAATCAACATGAATTTTCTCTATTATACCAAGTTGGTTTGTGAGGTTATTGGGCTTTTCCTATGGTTAATATTTAAAAAAAAAAAGAAAAAGAAAAAAAGAAAAAGATGGTGATCATGAATTTGGTATAACAATAGGAAAGAAAGAAAGAAATTTTGTTATATACATTATGTACATAAAGTACCATTGGTGCATTCAACAACCAGAGGATGCAAATTCAAAAGCATATATTGAAGAAATTATTCATTAGCAACCAGTCTTTGTCTTGATATTTTGGCCATGAAGCATAGTGGTACTTTTCAATCCTACCAATGTAACTCCAACAAAAAATCTTGTATGGTATTAATATTCCTTATTGAGAATAATAAATAAAATGAAGCAGTGTATTGCTTCAACCTAAGAAAGAAACTAATTCGAGTGAATGAACATACTAAAGTTGATCTTGAACTTGATGTGTTTCTTTAGTAGAGACTAAAAAATGTGCGTCGTAAAATGAAAATAATAAAGGACATAAAAATGTAAGGTGGATTGGCTCTATGACATTCTCTAGGGATGAGCATTCCACCCTAAGACTCGACCAACCTGACCCAACCTAACCCAAAATAGGTCGAGTCGGGTCTAGGTCATAGGCAACCCTTAAGGCCCAACCTATGCTGTAAACTCACTTTATCTGGAGCCCATTCTCCACCTTTCCACTGGGCTCATCATGTTTCATCTCTAATTGTCTGCTAGGCTTAAATTTTTGAAAGAAAGTTTAAGAGGGAAAATAAAATTTAAGAAACTTTAAGAGAGAAAAAGCTTCTTCTCTCACCAACTCAAACTCTAAAACCCTCACTCAATCTAGCTGGCCTCACTCAATGAAACCTTCACAATCTCACTCAAACTTCTTCTCTAATCTCAATTTCTTCTCTTTAACTCTCAAACCGGTTGCCCTCTCTCTTCTTTTCCAATGACAACGACAAGGCAAAGACAACAAACTCAAATCGATGAAGATTTAAGCCGCCCTTTCTCTTCTTTCCTTTATTGCGATTTCTTTTTAAGATTTGCAAAATTTTTGCCAAAAATAAGTCAACTCATGTTGGCTGCGTTATTGCTTTCTTCTTTTCTTTCCTTTTTTTTTCTTTTTTTTTTTTATTTATAGTTTCAGATAGGTATTTTGTTCTATCCTTAATTGGAGTGGCATTGGGGGTTGTACATAATTGAATAGACTTTTGGTATCTTCTGCTAGCTTGTTCATCTTTTTCTCTATTTTTATGGATTTCCCACGATGATAGAGTTTCTACAATTTACACTTGATATGAGCCAATTCATAATTAGTTCATTGTTCTAGTGTTAATTTCTTTTTCTAACTTACTCCAGATTTGGGTTTGTCATTTTGCATTTGTTGCATCAGTCAGCATGACCTGATAACTTGAAAACCCGATCCGTAAGAAGATAGGGTCGGGTTTTCAAGTATTGTTCAGGTAGGTCGGGTGGCGTTGGGTCATCCATTGTGCCACGTGATTTTGGCAGGTTGGGGACCAAACTTGACCCTAACCTGACTTGTAAACAACCGTAACATACTCTATGGGATAATGGGAGAAAAGATGAGAGTATTTTCTTGATGTGAGAGTTCTTTTAAAAAAAAAAAAAAAAAAAACTTTATGTAAGAGCACATATAAATCAATATAGAGCTTGTATTCTTTACAAATTTAGCACAAGCTATAAATGACTTCTTCTTAGAATATTCTCTGATGCTCATACTATTCTTCATTTGCAATCCCACTAATTGAAACTCTTTCCGCAACACTTCTCCTCAAGATAATGAATACCATCCATATTTAGACTTACTTTTTTGAAATAAGGAAGGGTTCAACTTGTTGCAGCTATCATGGGTTGAAATAATGGTGCAAAATTTGTGGGACTAAAACTGAATAGGTTAAATTATTTTAAGTTGAAGTAGATACAAGTGAAGAGACAATAAAAATCGAAAGCCTAGAGATTTCAAGGAATGAAAATTTCAGGTATCGGGTAATTATCTATGTAGAAGATAAAATAGGCAAGGATGTGAATTAGAATTAAAGTGGGATTGGTTACATGGAGGAGTGTTTTTTAAAGGGTGCAAAACTTGTGGGACTAAAACTGGATAGGTTAAATTATTTTAAGTTGAAGTAGATACAAGTGAAGAGACAATAAAAGTTGAAAGCCAAGAAATATCAAGGAATGAAAATTTCAGGTATCGGGTCATTATCTATGTAGAAGCTAAAATAGGCAAGGATGTGAATTAGGATTAAAGTGGGATTGGTTATGGGGAGGAGTGTTTTGCGGGTAATACTTGATCAACAAATCTTGTTGAAGTTGAAAGGAAAATTTTATCAAACCACTATCAAACTGGTTGTGCTATATGAAACATAGTACTTTGCACAAAATTAATGTCACAAAAATAGCATAGTGCTATATGAAAAATAGCATGTTGAACAAAATTAATGTCACAAAAAAAAAAAATAAAATAAAAAAATAAAAAATCATGTTAAGATAGATATAGTAAAACTTTTCGAGATAGGAGTAGAAATGAACACATATAAGAAATGGTATTTAGCGTTGTTTTAACGAAAATATTCTTTGGAGGCATACAATGGAGGCCTTTATCTCTCATTAAGAAGAGTGATATTTTAATATACACATTAATGGTGAGGTAGAGGCAGATCTTACATAATATGGATACAAAATTAATTGAGAAATATAATAACTATTTGTAATTTGAATGTTGACCTAGATTCCTATATAAAGCAAAGTAGACAAAGCAGCATAGACAAAGCAGATTGATGTAGCCACCCCATTTAGTTAGGACAAGGCTTTGCTGAATTAAGTTGAGCAATACTGTTGACTACTTGTTTTGCTACTACTGATACATGAAGTGTGCAACATCATTGTTGTTGCAAAGAATTAGGAAAGAGCAAGCGGTAAGCATGCGGTAACTTGTTGCCTACTTGAGGGATGTAGGAGATCCTTAAAGGAAGTTTCCTTTCTTGTGCAAATGATTGATTGATTGCGGAGAAGAGCAAACTGCAATTGTTGCAACATGAGGAAAAAAGTTACAACATTTGTTTTTTGTGTATGTGTGTGTTGAGAGTGACAACCTTTTTTTAACACGCATCTATTTCATCCGCATCCACTACACTACAAGAATGAGGTTCATAAACAAATGAGTTAATTGGGTTGAAAACCTTACCCATATCCAAAAGTTTGAAATACCCATAATGAGTACTAGCTAAGCATCAACATATCTGTACCTTGGCAAGGACTATCCCTACCGCCAAATGATCACCAGTTCTCATCTTCATGTGTCTGAAAGTGAATATGTTCTAACACATTTTTGGTAGCTGCACATTCACTAAAAGAATATGGTAGAGATGGAGTGCAAGACATGCCAGATGAATGCGCCTGTAGCTGACTGTCTTTTTGAGCTGATGCCTGATTTGAGGCATTCTATAATAGGAAGCTAGCGAAAGTGTGTCTTATTTGCAATCTGTTTTGTTGCTTTGTGTTGAAGATAGAGATCATTCTTTAGTTCTATTTGCTGCTTTGGGTATTATCCTCTAAATTAGGAAAGGATATAAATTTGGGGAATGGCTGATGAACTGTTAAAACATAATTCATGGCATGTAATGTTATATAAGGTTTTGGGGAAACACTTCATAAGAGGATATCTCATTCCTAGAAATTTCAGGACAAATATTAATACAGTCACATTTAGAGAAAGGAAAAGAAAACGAAAAAGGCACTTAGCTCCTGCTTCTCATGGCTTCCCAAGAAAGGGCAAGGAATCCGTCTTGCAACTAGTTTTGTATATGCCTCCATTTTTGCTGAATGGTGTTCTTTGCTGCTAACTTCAATAGAATGTGCCCAGTGACGAGGCCCATGAGTTGAAGCTTCCATATCCTTTGAATGTAAATACCCACCATCTATTGTTTCCATATGATTAGGTCTATTTACAGTAGACTTTCCAGGAATCTCAAACTCTTATTTACAGAGGAGTAACAACGGTATTCTGGCCCACCAGAGGGACTGTCTGGCTAGATTTTACAAGTGTAACATCTATCCTAAAAATAGTTATCTATGATGCATGACATGAAATCTGGAGTTCTTCACTTTAGAGCAGATTTTCATAAAAAAATAATGATAAACTAAAAAAAATAAAAACACCTTTCTTGGCTCTAGCGCACCATCTCTAACATGAATATGCACAGAGTCATGATCGGTGACAGATTTACCCGACCATACTTCCATTGTTGTCTTTCTTCCTAGTGCAGCTGTTGGTGGTCTGTTCTCCGGTTGGCATGCACATGTAGCTACTTCTGCCCAGAACTATTTATCTAACCCAGCGTCACAGCATCTCAAATGCAACCATGGATTGGATATGTAAAAGTGACATGGCATAGAGAATGTCTATACAATGTGTAGAAATAGACATTGTGATAAACAACCAACTAGGAAAAAGAAAGCTACTTATTTTGCTTTCAAAGAGAAACATGAAAAAAAAAATATTGTTACCTCATAAAAAATAAAAGCAATCCATGATTGCATTGGAGACCAATTCTTGGTTTCATTGTAAATAAGTGCCGTATAGGATATACATTCTCTCCACATTGATTATATAACATTTTTCCATTGATGCAATCCATTTTTTGCATTGGAGATGCTTTTAGACATTGTATGCATCAGTAACTTTATTTTTTGTTTCTGTTGAAAGTGCAAAAAGAATTTGAATTCTATTACTTCCTGAAAACATGGCAATTTCAAGTCATCAATTTTGTGGCATCGTTTGAGTTGAACTGAGTTTTTTCTTTCATTGTTTTAAAGGATCTGATATGAATAAGATTCTCATGGCAACTGCTCTTTCAAAAATGGAGCTTACTGATCAAAGCCGGGAAGTTCTTGGAGAAGATGGCGCACTTGAGCCTCTCATCAAAATGATTACTTTAGGAAAGCTGGAAGCGAAGCTATCTGGATTGGGTGCTTTGCAAAACCTCTCAAGCCTGACAAAGAATGTGCAACGGTTGGTTAATTTAGGTATTGTAGAACCTTTGCTTCAGCTGCTTTTTTCTGTGACCTCTGTGCTCATGACACTGCAAGAGCCAGCATCAGCCATTCTCGCAAGTATTGCCAAGTCAGAAGGTTTTATTGTGAACCAAAACATGGCAAAACACATGCTTGCTCTTCTAAATTTATCCAGCCCAATTGTTCAGTATCATCTCTTATGTGCACTCGACAGTATTACCAGCCGCCCCAATGCTTCTAAGGTTAGATCTAAAATGAAGGAAATTGATGCAGTTCAGCTGCTTCTGCCCTTCCTTACTGATAGCAAGACCAAAGTAAGGACAGTGGCCATCAATTTACTCTACAATCTTTCTATTGACTTATCAGGAGATTTAATGGAACAGCTGGGAGAGACTTATCTAAACATTTTAGTAAATACAATCTCAGCATCAACTTGTGAGGATGAAAAAGCAGCTGCTATTGCTGTCTTGAACAATCTTCCAGTTACTGACAAAAAAGCAACAGAAATACTCAAGAGGGCACATCTCCTTCCTATTCTTGTCTCTATTTTAGGTTCAGCCTCTATGACTTCATCACCTACTAGGAATTGGTTAATTGAAAGCATTGCAGGTGTACTAGTTCGGTTCACAGTTCCTTGGGATAAGAAACTACAGCTATACTCAGCAGAACATGGTCTTGTCTCTCAGCTTGTAAAGTTACTCTCAACAGGATCACCGACTGTAATATCCAGAGCAGCAACTGCCCTATCACAGCTTTCACAGAATTCATCATCTCTCAGTAAGTCTAGGCCCTCCAGATGGTTATGTGCTAAACCCGTGAATGCAATTTGTGAAGTTCATAACGGCCATTGCTCCATCAGAGGCTCATTTTGTCTAGTGAAGGCTGGTGCAATCTCTCCACTTGTCCAAATTTTGGAAGGCAAAGATAGAGATGCAGATGAAGCGGTTCTTGCTGCTCTTGCAACCCTATTGCAAGACGAGATCTGTGAGGATGGAAGCAACATAATTGCTGGAGCATCAGGTGTGCAGGCAATTATAAGAGTCCTTGAAGTGGGGAATTTGAAGGTTCAAGAGGAAGCGCTTTGGATGTTGGAGAGAATTTTTAGAGTTGAGGCTCACAGAACGCAGTATGGAGCGACTGCTCAGGTGCTTCTCATTGATCTTGCACAAAAGGGAGATGCCACTTTGAAATCAAAAACTGCTAAAATATTGGCACAACTTGAGCTCTTGCAGATGCAATCAAGTTATTTCTAGTTAATTTGCTCCCTTGATTTGTGATTGCTGTTTTTTTCATTATTTTCTTCAATATTTTTGTGTGCTTTTTTCAAAAGCCGTATGGTTAAAAAGGTTGAAATTACTTATGGAAGACATGTTAAGAAAATGTTCTTACAGATTTTGTAAAGGGACTCAAGGTGAATTCCCTTTCTGGGTTTATCCTGAATATAGAAAATGTACTTGAGAATTGTAAAGCATATAATTGACAAAGCAGGAGGCTTGCTTTTCTTTCTTTTCTTTGTTTCTTTGTTTCTTTTTTATTTTTTTTTAAGTGTTTTGTTTTGGTTTGTTTTTATTTTTCATAATTAGGGGTAAAGGATCGAGATGCATACCGTGGACGTTAACCACCGTTTGCCAACCAGAAAGAAGTTTGCATGCACATGCTTGTAGGTGATCAATACGTTCATTTCAAGATAAAATAAAGTAAAAAAGGTGATCAATGTGCTCATTTTGGAAGACCAAAGAATCTAATATGCCCTGGAGCTAGGTGAAACAAACAAACGCTCTTGAAAGATCTAAAATATCTTGTGCTAAAAATGAAAAACAACGACGCAGTCAATAAATAGATAAAAAAACAGCCAGAGCATTCACATTAGGTTAAAGAAGCAACTTGATGTATATTTACCTGAGAGACTGGTTCGTACATAACACTTGAAAAAAGAATTTTAACCACTAAGAATAAATAAAATTCTTTTAGAAGATACTATTTTCTTAAGAATTTTTTTTTTTAAATTCTTAACAATTTTTTTTATACTTATTTGGTTGAATAAACCAAAAAAAAAATTGGTACAAATTAATTCTAGATAATTATTCTTTAAATTAATGTGCAAAACTTCTTTTAGTAAGAAAATATGTTGCCCTCAAAATATTTTTTAATATATTTTCTCATCATTTTTACCAACTAAACAAGAAAATATTAATATTTAAAAAAAATCATAATTTTATCAAGAAAATTATTAAGAAGCTGTTCAAAGGAACATAGGCAACTAATGAGTGCTCATAAATTTATGACATGTAGTAGTAACGGCCATTTCTTTTTGCCAAGATATAAAACATTACATTCTCACAACAAAAACATAAAGGGACGTATTTTATAGCAGAATCTTAGCTTCATTCGTTGCCAGAAGACCTAAAGCAAGTCAGCCAGCCAACCATTGCAAAGCAATTTGCAGTGGATCAGTCACATGATACGTCAAACTCGAGGGAAGGAGACCTGAAACAAACCTCCACTTGTAAATCAAGAGAATAGCAAACAAAGATGTGACATTCTGAACTGATTATATTTTTATAAAACTGTAAAAGCTACAAGAAAGTTCAGTCCAGAATCCTTTTATTCTTTCAATCATATCATCCTTGTAACATTATACAACATTCGGGATCAGCAGATGGGAAGTTGAACCATCATCACTTCTCTCTATTTCATCCATCTTTTTACAAACATAAATAAAGTGAGAATCTGGATCTTCCAATACAAAACTAGATGGAAGAAGGCCGTTTTCAGTAATAGGAACAGGGTCTAGCAAAGATTTTGATGATGAAATGGCACCACTACTGGCTGGCCTCTGAAAACCTGGCCTGGCTGCAACCACAAAAACGAACAGAATGTGATGTCAGAGTATACCAAGAATGAGGCCATTTGGGAAAAAAATTTTCAAAAAAAAAAAAAAAGAAAAGAAAAGAAAAGAAAAAAAAAAGCTCATTCTCCAGATGAGTTAAAATAATATGTATACTTCACCTCCAAAAAAGGATTTCAACAAACAGATAAAATAACAATTACAGTTCAAACACGAAGTTAAAATAAATAAATAAACAAGTAGGAGGGAAGAGGAGCGGGCAACATGAGGGATTACAATTATCGGCAAAACAGGTGGCCAGGCAACTTTGACAGTTTCATTCATGATGATTTTTGAATTTGTTACATCTTAAGTTGATGTTCAAATTGAAGTTGGAACACCAACTTTTTGAACAGGAAGGGTATAATAATTGCTTACCTGGTAATAATAGACAAATTGTATCACTCGAGAAGATTTTCAATGTTTCAACTTTAAAGAACTAATCTCAGTTGTCTAGCATCTAATGACTTCTCCAGTGTCCTAAAAAAGCATTTACTTAAACATCCGTCATTAACTAACATTTTCTATTAACTGAACCATTAGTCATGTCAAAATGCATGGCATGGGTTTCTGTGCACCGCTGAATATATTGCCTGCAAGAAGACCACATCCACCAACCATACACAAAGTTCAAGAAATGTAAGATATAACTTTGACAAAGGTGAAGAGTTTGCCTAAACCCGAATGTACTGATTCTGCTGATTCAAAAAGGGTACACAAATATCTGAATATAAAGACAAGCTACATTGATCAAGATTTGAGACCCGAATGGTCTAGGTGCAAAAATAGAAGAAAGTGAATTTCATGTCAAGCATGTGTAAGAGCCATATCAAATTCCTGATACACGAGCTCACTCATTAATTTTGTTGTCTAATCAATCACAACTCTTTTTTTTTCACTATCAACATGTTAAATTATGCAATTCTTTTATATCAACATGTTAATGTGTAAACTCTGTCCGGATATCTCATCCAACAGTCCTATTTACTTCTTTTACATTAATACAATAATTTCTATTTCCAAAAAAAATGTTAAATTATGCACTATAAGGCCAATGATATTTGAATTGCAATAGTTTAATATAAATAAAAAAAATATGCTGTTAAGAGCAAAACAGTTATACTCAAAGTTGGCTCCAGTAAATATGGTATAACATTTGGGAAAAAAGAAATGATAGCATATTCAAAGACAAATATAGGAAAGTGGGTATAATATGAGAAAGATTCTATTTTTTTACTTGGATCTCTACTTCTAACATGAGTGGAGGATATACTTTTGAAAACTGGATATGTAACTGGCATAACATTATGCAGTCAATGTACTTATTTGTCTAGATAGCTCATTTGGCAACTTTCCTTATTAATATATAATATCTATTTTTTTTTTCAAAAAAAAAAAAAAAGTTGGCTCCAAAGTCCCAAAAAGGTTGCATTATATCTACCTAAAGGATTGATGTCAAGACCTAATTAAGCCAACAACTCCTTTTGCAACCCATACATCAAACATAGAAGAGCTAGCCCTTTTTTAGGCTAGTGAAAGGAGCACAGGAGCAACAAATCTCTTGTTTATCTATCAGCCATAAAGGATCATTAGATTCACCAATACATCAACATTTCGATAAATCTAAAAATGCAGTTGAAGTTTTAAAGGCTGGTACGGTATTGATCCCTCTATCACCCCTTTCATTATGAGTAATCTCGTAGTTCTTGGTCTGTGAAGATGCAACCACCAAAAAGCATTAATGCTGCAAAAATCAATGCGCCAATTGCAGTACACTAGAGTTACAATTCACTAGTTATTTCAGATGCTCGCCAAATCTGAAAAAACCAAAAAGTTATTTGCATTCCTTAAGAAATCCCCACCCACATCACTATTCAAGATTTATTAACCCACTATTGGCCAAACCACCAGTACCTTACGAGTTGTCAGTCAATTTCAAGGAAACATTACAAATAATCTCCAAAAAAAAATCCCCACCACAAAGGTTTAACAGTTCCCACTTTACCCTATTCGGTTCACACATTATCCCATTTTATAACAAAAGTATATCACAATTGAAGTGTGAAAACAAATCCAATATCACTATAGATAAATAGTGAGCAACCTACAATTTTCAGCAATAACAACTACAAGTTATAGCAGACAAGAATTATTCTACCAAAGATTAAATGATCATAAAGAAGGAAAGAGTCCTCTATTTGTTAAAATTGAAAACTCACGGATAATGTACAATGTAATTTGCCAAGAGTATGCAGCTCTGTTGAGATGAGGAATCCTTACTGATGGATCACCATAGGTAATCTGTCAAAAAATTAATAAAATAAATAATGTCTGTGCAGATTTGCATCTATTAAAAGAGGACTAAGACAGATAACAACAGTCTTAGCATACCAATATATAAGTGCCACCAGGTTTAAGAAGCCTACATTTAAGAAAAGGCACTATTTAATAAAACAAAGGCCACTTGAAACAAATTAAATGATCTAAGGAAGACTAGAACCATCAATTTCTACAATACATCATTGTCACAATTAGCCCTGGAGAATCTGAGATGAAGCCTAAACCTGCTAACTTCCCCTAGCATTTGAGCAGCACTGAGTGGAGCACTGGTACCACACTAAAATTCAGAAGAAAAACTAAAATGTTAGATTAAACCTGATAACAATTTGGTACGAGTCATAACAATGCTTGAGGCTTAAGTCGTACCATTAATGAATCAAGAGTGCCTGGTGGTAGATCAGCCAAATGTACGAATCAGCAACAAAAGTAAAAAAGGAATCAACTTGTAATTAATTAATTTGATTCTCAAATTTTAGCAAATTAGAGAGAGATGAATCACAGAAAGTACCTTTATCAATGACACCGTCAAAAGATTCATCCGAGAAGAAACTCATGTTTCTTACATCCATTTGCATGTCTATAGATATAGTAAAGGAACTCGACTATAAGAGAAAACCTGAAAGTCAAAAGACTTCTCTAGAACAAAAGAGAAGAAAGGAGAGAACAGAAAGGGAAAAAAAATGTTTGAACACTTAAAACTGGAAAAAAAAAAAAAAAATTGTTCAGTTAGGATACATTGTAACTGAGAAATGTGTGCATACTTCTTTTTCATCATGTCAATGGCTACAGAGGAAATGTCAATGTTCATTATATCTTCATATCCATCCTTCACCATGTCCTCTGAAATGACTGCAACAGCAGAATTTTCAAATTCAGATAGTGGTTGAATAGTAGGAGATGGCTACATAAATAAACTATTATAGTGAGTAGGGATATGAGAAATAATATGCTTCAGCCATCTAGAATGCTCATCATAACACAAGAAAACTCAAACATTGATTGGAGTAGATGAACATAGAAATAACTAAGACAGGCACACTCATGATTCCATGGAGCTTGGTTGAACAAAAAAAATGAAATTCTGAATAAGCTGACCATGAAAATGTAAAAATTTGTCAAAGGAATTATTGCCCATCAACCAAGAACAAGCATAAGTTCCAAGTATTGGCAAATGGCACATGTCCAACACTTGGATGGGCAAGAGGATCCAAGAGGAGGGGGGGAGAGACTCATACAAATAGTAGTAAGATAGTAAGATAGTAAGATAGGGATATATTCTTTAATTTTATAGATGCCAATGTTTTTTTAAGGCTTTTTTTTTAAACCAACAAACAATAGAAAATATCAAAAGGTCATCACAAAGTTTTGCACTTGCAAAACAACCATCATTCCAATTTTTCATTTTGAGTTATACAAAGCATAAAAATACAAGAATGAGACTTGTGTAACTGCCAAACCCACATAATATACTACTATTAGATTTAAGTTATTCATAGTTTTCATTTACAATCTATTTAATATAAACATAATTAAGCATTCTATAACTCAGATAAACTCAACTATGCATTTTTTTCCAACTATATGGGATTGACTAGATGAATCTTATTCCTCACTCCAAGCTATCAACAAATTAGAGTTTATACAAGACGTTATATCTGTGTTATCTATATCTTTTCCATATTACTTTGTTCTTTGTTTGCAACTATGATTCGTGCAAGATCATGAGATTTGAAATTGTAAATCCTCTTAGCTGGTGTATCAAATGGCATACTCATGTGTGCCCAACTACCTTAATTGGTTCGGTGGTTTATCATTTTATCTCCAATAAGGCTACGCCTCCTTTCTCCAATATGTTCCTTCTAATTTCATTTCCCTATGTTTTACACATAATTTAACATGCACATTTCATTACATGTGATTCGGTAATATGTTGTCTCTTTAATGTTGATCAATCACTAGCCACGTTCCCAAACCTAGTAATGTCTCATTGAATGAAATTCCTCATAACTTGTACGGAACCTAGACAACACTAAACACTTAAAGCACAAATCCCTTTACAACTACCTTTCCCATGCTACCCAATGATTCCCTTTCCCATACTCCTCTCTTATTTGAAATGCACAAGTACCATCTAAAGTCAAGTTCTTTGGGTGGATTAGGCACATAGAAGGCTCAACACTTCAAACATGCTCCAACGAAGGCTCAATTTGATGATCTGGTCAATGAGCTCCAATTGAGGGACACAGAGCTGGCAAACGCAAAATTTACTTGGACTAATAATCGGGAACAAGTGGTCCTATCCAGGCTGGAAGATTCGTTGTTAATTCCTCGTGGGATACCCTCTTTCCGTCTTCTACTCATTATTCCATGCAAAGAATCACTTCTGATCATTGGCCCATAATTCTGGACTCTCAGCCTGTGGAATAAGGCCCCACCCCTTTCAGGTTTGTGCACGGGTGGATGGAGAGGACAGATTTTCAGGAGAATATGCAGAGGTAGTGGAACAAACCCCCCGTTCATCAATGGTCGGGGGTTTAGGTTCATGCAAAAATTTAAAAAAATCTGAAAATAGACCTTAGAGAATGGAGCAAAAACGTTCGTTCTGATAATCTCAGTCAATAGTCTAGTCTATTACAAAAACTTCAAGAGATTAATGATCAGATAGAGCAAACTGATGATTTTAACACAGAGAGAGGAGAGAGCCTCTCTCCTAACCTAGCTTCAGCTGATTAAACATCGAATAGAAAGGGTCATTCGCCAGAAAGCTCGACTAAAATGGACACGGGAGGGAGACGTTAACTCTAAGTTTTTCCATCAAATTCTCTCCATCAAGAGGTCCTGTGCCATCATCTCAAACATGGAAACCGAGGGGGATGACTTATTGGAGTCTATGGAAGATATTCAGAAGCATATTACCTTGTATTTTTCTCAGTTATACTCAGAGCCTAATGGCTAGAGATGGGTCATCGATGGCATAGATTGGAGGCCCATTTTAGAGGACCAAAGTCGTTGGCTGGAACGGCCGTTCACGGAGGAGGAAGTTAGAGAAGTAGTTTTCTCTTGCGATGGAGAGAAGGCACCAGATCCTGATGGATTCTCTATGATTTTCTATCAAAAGAACTGGACATTACTAAGTCGCGATATCTGCAATGTTGTTCATGAGTTCCATAACTCAAGAATCATCAACAGATGCACTAATGAGACTTATATTCAACTCATTCCCAAGAAGAATAGCTCCAAGAAAATTGAGGACTTCTGACCCATCGGCTTAATTACCAATTTATATAAAATTATTGTCAGAATATTGATGAAGAGGCTAAAGTAGGTAATCAAGGACACGGTAGCAGAAACTCAGCTGGGCTTTGTCAAGGATAGACACATTCTGGATGCGGTTCTGATAGCTAGTGAAGCTGTGGAAGACTACAGGGAGAGAAGTAATGAGGGATTGGTAGTTAAAATTGATTTTTCAAAGGCTTACGATTCGGTGAGATGGCACTACCTCCTGTATGTGCTAGAAAAAAAGGCCTTTGGTGCAAAATGGCGAAAATGGATTTTGGGATGCCTATCCTCAGTCTCTTACTCTGTCATTATCAATGGTAGACCAAGAGGAAAGATACAAGCTTCCAGGGGCTTGAGATGAGGAGACCACCTCTCTCCCTTCCTATACATTCTAGCAGCAGACAGCCTCCAAGGGATTATGCAGAAAGCAACCAATCACGATTTACAACTATTTGAGGTGGGATTGAACAAAATCAGATTATCTCATCTTCTATATGTTGATGACTCTTTATTCTTCTTGAATAATGATAAGCACAATTGGAGAATGCTCATAAAAGTCCTCAAAAGTTTCCCTCTAATCTGAGGATTAAAGATCAATCTGCACAAGAATCAGATAGTAGGTATTAATTTATCGATGTCTGATTTGTCTCAAGCTGAGCACATTTTAAAAATTTTTGCAAGCACAGGCCCATGAAGTACCTTGGTCTTCCGTTGGAAGGAAACTGTAAGAGAATCTCCTTCTAGGATCCTGTGGTGCAAACAGTCAAACATCAAATTGAGGGATAGAAAGGAAGCTACCTGTCCAAAGGGGGACGTCTGTTACTAATCAAGACAGTTCTAGAGGCGCTACCATCATATTATATGTCCCTTTTTCAAATGTCAATTGCAGTGAAGAAGGAGATAGAAAGATGTGTCAGAAAATTCTTCTAAAAAATAAAAAATGCGGAGAAACCCCAAATGTTGGTTAGCTGGAAGAAAATCTGTCTCCAAAAAGACAGCGGAGGGTTGGGAGTGAGCAACCTTCAAATCAGAAATTTGGCCTTTGGCACCTTGCTGCCAAATGGTTATGGAGTTTCTCGAAGGAACTGCCTTCTTTATGGAGAAGGATAGTTAGCAGTATTCATGGATCTTCTCATAATGGTATGGCAGTAGGACTCAAGAATAGATCAACTAGGAGATCATCTTGAAAGTTTATTCATTCTATCTACCCGAGATTCATGGGCAAATCCAATGGAAACTGGGCAATGGAATGAAAATCAGGGCATGGGAAGACATTTGAAGGGGAAACTGTACAATGAAAGAAGAATTCCCCAGACTATTCCGTTTGCTCCCTCAACCTTCAGTGACCTTATTCCAAATGAAGGGTACCAATTAGGAAAATACGAGTGCTAACCCCTACTGGAACTTCAACTTCCTAAGAGCTTTGAAGGAGGAAGAGATTGAGCAAATTCACTGTCATTCTTCAAAGGCTTGATTAGGTGCAGTTTTTAGACAGTGAAGATTCCTGGAATTGGAAGGGAGAGGACAATGGGACCTTTTCAATCAAATCTTGCTATGACGCCTTTTCTGATAAGGCTGATGTGGAGAATGGAAACAGATTTGAAGCTATATAGAAAACTTCAATCCCCGCTAAAAACAAAATTCTGGCTTGGTTGGTGATTCTAGGCAGATTAAACTGTTTCATCCAACTACAGCTAAAGATGCCTAGCCGGTGCATTTCTCCTTCTTGGTGTCGTTTGTGCAGGGATGCTGATGACTATCCACCACCTGTTTTGGAACTGCAGGACGTTGAAGGTTGTATGGGAAGCGTGGCATTACTTTCTACCAACCCTACCTCTTCCACGGGAAGATACTATCATCCTGTTCATTCCGAAAACGACCCTGCTAAGATTACAGCGTTATTGGATGATAATCGGTTTTATTGTTTGGGCGGCTATATGGAAGTCTAGGAATAATTGTATCTTTAGGGGAATGTAGATAGATATTAACAACATTGTAAATAGATCTACTTATCTTCTTGCTCTATGGACTTCTTGCTCTAAAAGGGGAGGCGGGTATTCTTTGGGGGATTGGATGAAGAGGTGGCCATCCATTTTGCAAACTCTCATGTAATGCGTTGTGGCGCCGTTGGACCTCTCGTCCATCTTTATCTTTATATATCATATTTCTAGTTTCTTCAAAAAAAAAAAAAAAAAAAGAAGGTTCCCATCTCTGTCTCTCTCTCCATGTAGATGCTCTTCATGTCTCATGGATGGTCAATCAATTGATCATATATTTGTTCATTGTCAATATGTGAAGTGAATTTGTAAAAGGTGGGTGGCTTCCTCTAATCACAAATTTAGAGTCCCCATGTTTTAGAGCATTGCTTGACTTTACAAAATTTATCTTCCTTCTCCAAGGAGTCAAGCAAAATTGGTCTTATTACTTTCCTCAGTTTCTTGCCATGATGTGGATGATTTGGCTAGAATGAAATAAGAGAGTTTTCAATAACACCACTAGCACGAAATTTGCATTATGGGAGGACATAAAGCATAAATCATGCACGTAGGTTGTCGTCTCATCTTTTAATTTGCGTTTCTCTTTTATCAAATTGACTTCCTAATTTGAGAGGTATGGTAGTGAGAAGAATATCGTCTTCATATAGAAAAGAACAAAAAACAAAAGTTATGTTTTTGTATGGTTTAATGGAGCAACAATTTCCAAATTACGTTCATACCCAGCATTGTTTTGCCTTTGGAGATATAGATTTTCATCTTCAACTTAGTGGGAATGTATCAGATTTCATTGAATCTCTTTCAACATCTCTAAGCGAGAAAATTGAATCTTATGGTTTGTGGACGTGATTTTTAACTAATATATAGTGTTTTAAATCATTTTCTAATTCACAATTTGTACAGAATAAAATACAATTAGATACAGTGTTTTCAAAGTGTCGCCTAGGCAACACTAGACACCCAACCCCCCGAGAGCCTAGGCAATGACCAAGGCGATGTATGCTGGTATTTGTAAATATTTATTTATTGAGGACTTAAAAAAAATTATTTTAAACACTCATTTAATAAAAGTTAAATACTACATTAAAATAAATAATATATTATTTATTTTACGCACACATACACACATAGACATATATCAAATAAGGGCGGCAATTTGTAACACAGCACGATAACCCAACCCAAACATATGCATTTAACGAGTTTAGGTTTAGCATAAATGTGTTTGGATCAACACAAGTTAAACATGATTAAACACAATTAAAATTTGGATCATAAATAGGTAAACCTGTTAAGCTCGAAAATGATATGTTTAATACGATTATGGATAAATTAAGAAACAAATTATAAATAAATTAATTTAAAATCAATATATGTATTTATATGTTGATGATATGATTTCTTTTTCATTATTTTTTTAAAAATATATTTTATTTGATTTTAATTTATTTTTAATAAATTATCTGTATTTTACATTTTTATTAATATTTTTATAAAAAAAATTTTTTAATTTGGCTGCAAAAAGTTAGATAAGTTATATATAAATACACGATTATGACATGCTTAATAAATGAGTCAGATTTTAGTTTGCAAATCTAACACAATTAATAAATAAATCGAGTTTGGACTTGTAATATATGGGTCAGACCTGTTTACGACACAATCTATTTATGACATGATTACACGAAATGCCACTCCTAACATCACACATATATATAGAGTGAGGGACCAATGAAGAAATGAATATTATTAAGGAACATACATATGTGTGTGTATGTATATGTATATGAACTGTTCATGGACCTTTAGATAGATAATTAGTCATCTAGGATTCTATTGTATAAATAAAAATTTTTATCATCTAAGGCACGCCTAGTCTTCATCTAGGTTATACCTTACCTTACCTAGGCAGGGCAAGACGCATAACCTTGGCACCACGAAAACACTGAATTTCAGCCTAGTTCAAAATTTATGGAATCAGAGCAAATTAAGAAATCAGATAGTGTTGTTAATATCCCTTCGTGAAGCTGTATCCAGATATCAAATTACGGCTGTTAAGATGTAATGCAAGAAAATTTCATTGGATTTAGAATTCTTTCGAATCTCTTCACGACCTAGCCTGCTTATGTATTCTTGTCATCTAAGTTGTCTTTTTTTTTTTTTTTTCATTCCACAGTGTTGTCCAGCTGTCTCGTCACTCAAAAGCTTCTACTTTTCCACCAAAAAAACTTAAAACTAACCGAGAAGCAACTGAACAGAAACCATCTTGCGACAAAGTCAGTTTTTTTGTATTAATATTGCCACAATTTTACGAAGCTGGTACCGGGAAAAACCCTGGTTTGATTCAATTGAAAATATTGTTCCTATCCCTCGATCGATTGGATAATTAAAGATAAATGTAGAGAGAGAGAAGAAGAAGAAGAAGAATTGGGAGATTTTGCTATAAGAAATTAGTGATTACCAGCATTTCCACAGCCAACCATAAGAATTCTGGAAGAAGTGGGAAGAGCCTTGCGAATCAGAGGACGAAGAGCAGAGTAACGCTGGTACCAATCGAAAGGTCCAGCTTCTTGCACGTATCGTGCATCCCAGTAAACCACGTCCCCGTAGTTGTACGTGTTACAGCTGGACACGTCTCTGTACATCTTCTGCTTCTTGTTCTTCTTCTTCTTCTTCTTCTATTGGAGCTCTGCTTTCTTCCTGCTTTACTCAGTAGAGAAGCAAGAGGAGAAGCGAGGAGAGGAACAGAGCTGAAAAGAAAAACATTAAAATTAAAAACGAGTGGTAGTCGTCGATTGCCGCAGGCACTGAGCAATTAGCCGAGTCGTAACCATTGGATGCTTCTAGAACGCTTCGCAGGATGTCTACGTTCGGATAAATGTACACTACCTCTCAATTAGTAGCTTAAATTTTTTGGTATTTTTGAAAAAAAATCATACTTGCGCTGTATGATTTTTAGGTGTTCACCGTATATACTTGAAAGGCACGTTTAACGACACCAATTGATGATTTGTAGTTTATCAAATTTTATGATGATATTTTGTTTTATTCTATTAACAAATTCTAATAATTTAATGTATGCTAAAATTAAGAAAGCTTTCATGTTACCATAAACGAAATAAGATTTAAGAATTGAATCACACACTGGCATGGTTGACCTAATCACCATAGATATTTCCTAAAGGTATGAGTTAGTCCCTAGTATTTATGATTGAAATGATCGGTATGTCTCTAACTCAATATGGATGAGGGGTGTGTCCCCGACTCCTTTATAGACTAGCGTATGTTGTCACTTCCTGATAAATATTTTTGATGAGATGGGAATACCAAGGACAATCGTTTCGATCTAAGTAACAATTAAAAAATAGTTGAATGTTTGAATTACAAAATGTATGATAGGTGTTCATATGTTTGATCTTTTGACTTGAATAATACATGAGAGATACAGTGTGCTATCCACTAACTTTGAGAAATTCTCTAATAGTAGACTTCACATATAAGGTCACCTTATGAATGATATTTACTCATTATTTTTTGTGTTAGGCCTGTGGGTCCAGCGAGTCATTTAATATTTTATATGTTGTTTCGTGGTGTGGAAGAAGGTCATTAGCCAAACTTTATTTTGTTTCCATTAATATTAGTAGATTTCTAAGTTGAAGAATTGATGTGCACCTTTGTAACACCCCCAGCTCCCGTTCTTTCTTTATCACATACGTCATAGGTGACGTGGTTGTCTCGTAGCTTGAGACGTCATTTTTTCTGAGTACAGTCAGTCCTGCTTTCTATCTGAGAATTGGGGATATTACTTTTTTTTTCCTCATTTATCTGTTAGTTTCAACAGTTCATATCCAAGGGATAAAATATAAATACAATAGTCTAAAAACATTGCTTCATTATCAGAGTTATGAATAATTTTGTGGGTTCCATAAACATCTTTTGATAATACAATTATTACTGACATTTGACATAATCAAGCCCTACTATACACATCATTTTCTACTATCATGTACACTGTCATTAATTTACATTGATCTGCAGAGGCATCGCCTTCAATAATTTCCTGAAAAAAATAATTGGGTGAGCTCAAGAGCCCAGTGGATCATACACAATACATCCAAAGCATTATTTAAACCAAACACTGAACATGCAAACACTTATCATCCATTAGGCGTTTCAAACATTTAGTTATCAACAGTTGTCAATTAGACCGAAAGAGGTTAACCTCTGTGTTCCAGATCTTGGAAGAGAGATCAATTCTGAAACTCAAACCCTTCTTTGGGATCATTTCTAAAACCAGTTCTTTCAGGTATCAATTATGACAACCAGTTCTAATTCTGCGTGGAACACACACGAAGACATTCGTCCCCGCGCCGGTATGTGGTTAAAATCTTTATTAATCTTCTTTTTGTGAACAGAGCATAATAAAATAAATATTTTATCAATAATTAAACATTACATTAGCATGACATCATAAATCAACAACGACATCTCCCAACTTACATAAAGACTAGAGCAGAGTAATTATACCTGCTTTGATCAGAAACACCTTCCAATTGCTTCAAAAGAGGTACCCAACAGTAGATCTTCA
>JAJIYU010002662.1:0-29568 GCA_030144865.1 Tinospora cordifolia | reverse complement strand
ATTTTGTTATTAAAGAAAATTCAATTACCATTTGTATTCCCTGAGGACGATACCCGGACTTTCCGGATATTACTACAAGCGATCTCGTATACTTGCGAGTTCACTAACAATTACCATCATACTAAAAAAAATATTATTTTCATGAGAGCATCTAATTAATATTTTATACACATACTTTTTCTATATTAATATCATACTAAAAATACTATTTTCTTATTCAAATAGAGAAGATTATATTTACCCAACAATTCTATATGTCTAATATTAATCAATGTATATTCCTTTATACTTCCATACTAACTAATTAATTGCATACTAATGACAAATGTATATATGTGTTTATATTTAAATATATACATATATGTGTTTTAAACTCAAATTTTGATTATTACGTCACTAAAATTTTCGGTATTACAATTGTTATGTCACTAAAATTTCAGGTATTACAGCCTCAGTTAGCAGGGGAACATAATGTGTTCCATGTATCGATGTTGAGGAAGTACCACCCTGATCCCTCGCACATGATTAATTGGAGACATATTGACTTGCGAGATGATTGTACGTATGATGAGGCTTTGGTAGCCATTGCTGATCGAGCTGTGAGGAAACTGCACAACAAGGAGATACCGATGGTACGAGTACGTTGGCAGTTCCATGGTGCTGAGCAGGACACCTGGGAGCGAGAGGATTATATGACGAGTCATTTCTCGGAGATTATGGGAGTTGCCCCTTGACCTTTAGTGCATTAGAGAATTTCGAGGACGAAATTTATTTTGAAGGGAGACTATGACGACCCATACTTTTGGCATCGGATTGACGGATTCGACACATATGTATTGTATGTACTTTCTGAAATTTTAATGATAATATATGAAATTTTTTCCAAATTTTTTAATTTCAAATTAATTATTAAAGAAAATGAGAATAATATGAGAAAATATAATTTTAAGGAGAAAACACATGAAACTATTAGAAAAATATATTTTTTTAGGAAAATAATTTTAGAATTGATTATTGAGCTTTCGGAACAATTATTAAATTTTTAGAGCGATAAGTAGAATTTTTGGGAGAAAAATATAATTTTAGAAGAATTATTCAATTTTTGGAGAAAATAATTGCATAAATGACGAAATAAGGTATGACTGAGCATTTTTTATGAAAAATGTCAAATTAGTGGTTTTTAATAATTTTTAGAAAAAATGCAAATTTTGGTGTATATATATGTATATATAAGTGTATATGTATGTAAAGAAAAGAAATAACGAAAAAAAAATTTGAAAATTTGGCGCACGGGCCGAAATCTGGCTCGGGCCCTGGGCCCGAGCCAGCGGGGCCAGCGGGACGGTCCAGGCACATGGGCCGGCCCATCTGCCTGGCCAGCCCATGCGCCCAGCAGAGGGGTCCCGACATTATGTAATTGAATATTTATTTCAAAAATTTTAGAATTTCTCAAGTATTACATCCCATCAAGCTCTCTAAAGATATTGTAGAAAGATCTTTAGATTCTTTTATTGGAAGGACAACATACTCTAGCTTTTGAGGCATACTTTAAAGAATCTTCTCAACAACTCTTTGATCATCATTTGGTTCACTATGGTAATGACTCAATTAAAGTAATCTTCAAAGACTCCTTCATGCAAATGGTGTCAAAATCATTATGTAAAGATTGTAATATCACCATTTCCAACTTATCTTTTTTCTCATATATGTTGTAGAGGGCATCCCATGCTTGCTTTGCTAAAGTTCTTGTGGAGATCCTTTCAAACACTACATCATCTATTGCTTGCAAGATGAAATAAAGGGCATTGTTATCCCTCTTTCGATTCTCCTTCAACTTGTCATAATGTTGTTGGGTTAGACCAACTTTATTTTCTAATTCAACATAATCATTCCATAGGTCTTGTAACTTGTAGAGTCCCTTCATTCGAGTACTCCATAGAGTATAGTTCTTCTCATTGGATTTGAGAAGTTGGTGTTGCAATATATTATTGTTGGAAGCCATAAAGATCAACTTGCTCTAATACCACTTTGTTGGAAATGTAGTAAGCACACAAATTTCAAATAAGAAAAATATTGAAAGAGGAGAAAAAACATAAACTTGTGCTCTTTTCTTGATCTGTTTGATTTGAAATAAGTAATACAAAAAGGTATTTATAGGATTTTACTTGATGAATATATACATGAATTTAAACATATATGAACAACTATGTTCATGAATCACATTTCATTTGGTACATACATGTATTCAATTAATTCTTTATACACTTTCATAAATTTATTAAAACATAAACCTATTCAATATGTTAACACCTAATTATATTCATTATATTATTTTTTAATAAATCATTTTACTATAAATATAGGTTTATTTCTAACACTAATTTGGATGGAGACATCTGCGAGAATTGAAAATCAAGGAATTGATGAATTTTCTCTTATCAATTATCATCAAAGATCGTAAGCATCCCATAAATCAATTTCCTATATATTACATCAATCAATTTTGTGTACAGGGAGGGCAACGAGGCTGTGTATTCAGGATTGGAAGGTTTGGTTGGAGGAAATTCCCCCAATTATATTTTGTTTTAGTTGCTTAGTACTATTTTAATAAACAAATAAATCATACTCATCTTGAGGTAATATACATGCATTTTATACTATTTAACCTATACACATACTGATGTATAATAAATAGTGCCTGTGGAATGTGAAAGATTGGCTTTTGATTTACGTGTGATCAAACCGAATATTCAAGTATCAAATTTAGTTGTTTTTATTTTTTTCATGATACATGGTTGCATAAGTGATAAGTATATATGTGTGTGTGTCTGTGCGCGCATGTGTGTACACTTTTTGATTAGTAAATGTGCTGCTTTTTTGTTAATTAATCATTGAACCTCCTCTAATGAAAAAAGAAAAAAAAAAGAAAAAAAAAAAAAGGGGATAAGACTTAAAATTGGGTGGTTTGGGTGGCACTGGTTCCTTGCAAGAAGTGAAAAGAGTAGAGGGGTGATGGGAGAGGTAGTTGTGTACAGTACGTGTAGTGAAGCAAACCAAATGTATAAATGGATAGATGGTTGATGGTCGCCAAGCGTTATAAAGAAAAGGAAGAAAAGAGAAGGCGAAAAGGGTGCGTAGTAGAATGGAGGTGATGTGGTGGAAGACTGGAAGTGGAGCCCTTCTCCCACTAAATTTTAGTGAGGAACGCGTCGATTTCGTCTTCAAATCACCCTCCCAATGATGGCTGACCACGACTTCTCATTTTGTTTCCTTTTTAATTTCTTTCTCCTTTTCCACTCTACATTTTTTCTTCAAATCTATCACTGTGTTTAAATCTATTTCTATTTTTAACTGGAGCACTTCATTATAACAATAATAAAAATAAAAACAAAAATATTAATAATATTAATTTATAGGCAAGTAAATTAATAGAGAATGATTGTTGTAAAAGAATTTAATAGGATATGTAAATACAGCTACAAAGTTAAATAGATATGACAGCCTTGAATTATTAGTTGTAAGTTTTACAAAGTAAAAGTATTTTAAGAAATTATGGAGTTTCTTTTTAAAGTTCCTTAATTCTAATCTTTAAATTAAAATATAATTTAAATTCAACGTTGATAACTAGAAGACAGTTTTTGTGTGTTTTTCTTAATTTTGTTTTAAAGAGGGAGCACATTGTCAGAAGTATTTCATAATATGGTTATAGATTATTACTATTAGATATATTTTATCATATTATATGTCAAAAGTAAATTAGTAAGAAAATTTTCAAAAACTCGGAAAAATTCAAAACTACTTAATTATTAGATCATTCTCTTAATCCCATTAATAATAAATTTAAATTTTTTTTAAAAAAATGAAAATAAAATAAAGTTTTTGACGAATGAGAAGCACATAAGTACAAGTTATGTCTTAAAAATGAAACACTCCTTTAATTTGTCTTCAAACAAAGAAGCTAATTAAAATCGTTTAACTATGAATCTCATAGAAAATTTGATCTTGACTTAGGATAAATGCTGGAAGAATGTTTAACACTGGCGAATAAGACATAAAGTGGTGTTTGTAGTTGTAAACAGATGAACAATTTGTAAGAACCTGAGCTTGGCTGGAGAAAAAAGGTTAGAATGATTTTTGATACCTTAAAAGTTGAGGAGCAATAGGAGAAATCTGTCTAAAAAATGGTTTACAATAAGTTAGTTGGTGAGGCAATAGCTTACTAAAGCGATAACTAATAGCCGATCTTAGAAGATAATCTGCCACAATAAGATTGAAACACGGCCTAGACCTCATGGAGAATTTTTTTTCTATGGAACAATCATATTATTATTATTATTAACGTATTAGAGAAAGTTAATGGGCATTACTTTAACCGAGGAGTTGCTATTACTAATAGGCTCAAGGAACATTGCTAATTCTAGACAAATCTTAGCTGATAATAAGTAATATTTAATATATTATGGTCTGCTAATAGATAGTTAGGTTCAGCCCATGGATCCTTCTAAATGAGTATTTTCTTCTGGCCAGGCCAAACTTGTCGCATTCATCAATTGAATGCAGATTAATTGCCGTGATTACCAAATTTTGGTTCATTGCAGAAGATCTTTTATCAACCTTAAAGCCAAAAAAGTTAAACACATTATCAGCTCCTGCAGATTTCTGTATTGTTCAAAATGGGAAATATGAAATCGAATTTCGCCATTTAAGTGTGCCACTGCCACTTTTTATTATTTTTAACCTATGATTGAGATATTACAATTATATATACTATTATGATAGATATGCTTTGGCAAGTTGACGCCAAATTTTTTAATAATTTAATTATATTAAAAGACACAAAATATAATTCCATTTTAATAAAAATATTTTATTTAATAAAAATTATTTGCAACATAGATGCAAAAATACTAATATATGTAATATAAAACCTTTTTTAATCATAATAAAAATAATAAACAGTAAATCTAACTGTAATTTTATTTTAAATCCACGACCCCTGAGGCACCCACTAGCCGGAGTTACCAAGTTTGTTTAAGCAAATACCCAGTTGTTTTATGATAATTTATGAGTGGTTTGGCTATAGTTTTTGGTATTGAATCGTTATGGGTGTAGATCGTTGGTGAGGTTTAATTGGACGGGAAAACTATTGCACATAAATTTCAACGGAAAGGAGAGAGAGAAAGAGCTGTTGAGGCCGCTTTCAACCTCCTCCCTTCACCATCATCTCTCTCAATCTCTCTTCCACCGCTGCTTTTCTTTCTCCACCGTTTCGCATTTCGGTTGGTCTACACATGTCCTCCCCACCTCCTCCTTCCAAAAGGATGATGGGATTGGGACCCACACGCGCCGCGTCTTCCCTCGCTGAGCTACAGCAACTCGTGGGTCCCACCTCCCTTCAACATCCGGTCCCACCAACCGTCCATAAAGAATGGAGGCTAATTAGCAATATGGCAACTCTGCACTTTACAAGTAGACTCCCCCCCTTTAGGTAATTTAATAAAATTTCAAAATATACACATTTATTAATTTTATTAAATTTTTTCTCCCTCGCTTTTCCGTTTTCACCCTTATCTACCTTTTTGACCACTGGTAAAATGATAGAAAAAGGCTAGTTACCACTCGCCCAGTAGATGTAGCAGCTACTAAATAATTGAAATTTTAAATAAATGAAAAACTTCTTTATATATTTTTTTTTTTAAAAAAAGGGAAGTGGGTCGCACTTGAATGTGTATGATGCGATCTCTAAAACGAGCGGTGTTGATTTTACACTGGGGTTTGGGAGAAAAGCAGTGTGTGAGATGACGTGATAAAGACTGGGGTGTGTGTAGTAGAGTAGAAGAGAGCGGAGTATGCCCATGTCTCGTGACCGAGAATGGAGGTGTGGGGTGGGTCCAAAGCGAACGATCCTAGTCAGGTGTACGTGGCAAAAGCAGACACCGTGGTTCCATTTCCAGGGTGGTGTGGGCCCCTACACTATGTGTGTGCCACGTCACTTGTGCGTACAAACTACAAACTCTGGAAGAGCCCAAAGGCCTGTGGGGCCCAGATAGCAACTCGTGCATGGCATTAGAAGGCGAACGACTCTGTCTCAGAGAGAGGCGTCTTCTTTTTAATTTTTAATTTTCTGGTCTTTGTGATATTTATTTTCCCGCTTAAGTGAGTGAAATGTGGGGCCGAAAGTAGGGTTTGGTTTCTTATCTGATGGGCCCATAACGAAGTTGGGTTCTTCCTTTTAAATACACCCCTCTTTCACTCCCACAGCCCCTCTTCTCTCACACTTGCTGGCTGCTGCTGCTGTTGCTGCTCTTCTGCTGCTACTCCTTCCGTTCTATTCTCACTCAGATCAGCTTCTTCTCTGATTTTTTTTTTGTAAAACTAATTTCTATATGCTTTTTCCTCCAAAAGCTTCAATATTTTTATTTTATTTTATAAATACCATATCCCTTATTTTGCATCCTCTTTTTTTCTTTTTCTTTCTGTCTTTTTTATTTCTTGGTTCGTTTGAACTCAAAGCAAAAACCCCCTTCTTTCTGGTTTCCTTCTCCTTGTAAACCTCAGATTCAATCTTTGTCATGTTCATTAACGAAGTCTGTGTGGTGGTACCGTAGCGACTTTTAGGTGTTTGTAGAATGGCCTATATGTGCGCGGACAGTGGAAATTTAATGGCGATTGCGCAACAAGTAATCAAGCAGAAGCAGCAGCAGCAACAGCAACAACAACAGCACCAGCAGCAACAGCAGCAACAGCAGCTATTTGGACTCGGTAATCCCTTTTCTCTCAACCAATGGGGTGGACCCCAACAACACCATCACCACCACCACCACCCTATCTCCACCCCACCTTTCCCATACAGTCTTTCCGGCATCGGATTCTCCGATCCGTATCCGGTCGTTGGTGGCACTTCCGATATAGCAGACTCCACCATCCCCTTCCCACAACCGGACCACCACCCCTCCGGACTCCGTATGTCCGATTTCGCTGCTGGTACTGGTTCTGAGTTCGACTCCGACGACTGGATGGAGAGCTTAATGTGTGGTGTTGGGGGCGGCGAGTCGACCGAAAGCTCAGAGCTTCCTTCTTGTTGTGACGCCTGGCATAACAACAACAATAACAACAACAGCAGTAACAACAACAACAACAACAACAACAACAACCACCATGAGTTCACTCACTACGACGCCCCCGACCCGTTTGTTTCCTGCTCCAGTCGACTCAATCTCTCCTCTTCTCCGCCCTCCGATCTCAATCGACTCGTCTTTTCGGATCCTCAGAAAAATCCAACCGCTGTAGAGCCACAGATTTGGGGAACTACAACGACTTCACCGCAGCCTTCGCCGCTACAGCACCAGGTACCGGAGCAGTCATCTCCTCCTCCACCGCCGCTGCCGAATCCTGTGCGGTCGATCCATCGTGATAAGGAAATCTCGACCGTTGCAAGAAAATCTCCCGAACCCGAATCTTCATCTCGGGTGCTGAAATCTCTTATAGAGTGCGCCCGAATCGCCGATGCGGAACCGGATCGTGCTCTGAAGATACTGAATCGGCTCCGAGAATCGGCGTCTGAGTGCGGCGATCCCAATGAACGAGCCGCGTTTTACTTCTCCACCGCACTGTACCGTAGGGTTTCTTGCAAAACAGCAGCAGCTGGTAATAAGGAACCGTTGGCGATCGAATATTCCACGGAAGATTATCCTCTATCGTATAAAGCTTTGAACGACGCTTGCCCATACTTTAAGTTCGCTCATTTCACTGCAAACCAAGCGATTCTAGAAGCGACCGAATCGGCGAGTGTTATTCACGTAGTTGACTTTGGAATCGTCCAAGGGCTTCAATGGCCGGCGCTGCTCCAAGCCTTGGCCACTCGATCCACCGGAAAACCCACTAAAATCCGAATCTCCGGCATTCCGGCGCCAGCTCTTGGAGCTGTTTCGGAAGCAAACTTATTAGCTACTGGCAATCGTCTTTGTGATTTCGCCGAGCTTTTGGGTCTTAAGTTCGAATTCAATCCAATTTTGACGCCAATTCAGGAGCTTACAGAATCGAGCTTTCGGGTCGAACCGGACGAGGTTTTGACCGTGAATTTCATGCTTCAGCTTTACAATTTGTTGGGAGACACACCGGTGTCTGTAGAACGAGCGCTTAAGCTTGCGAAATCGTTGAATCCCAAGGTTGTAACGCTTGGAGAGTACGAAGCGAACTTGAACCGTGTGGATTATTTTGATCGGTTCAAGAACGCGTTGAAGTACTATTCGGCGATCTTCGAATCGCTCGAGCCAAGTTTGATCAGAGAGTCCGATGAACGATTGCAGATCGAGAGACTACTGCTTGGGAGTAGAATTGTTGGTGCTGTTGGGCCTGAAGAAGGGGAAGGGAGTAGCAGGAGGGATAGAATGGAAGAGAAAGATCAGTGGAAGGTTTTGATGGAAGGTTGTGGGTTCGAATCGATTGTCCTTAGCCATTATGCAGTTAGTCAAGCTGAGATACTTCTTTGCAACTACAATTATAGTCCCAAGTATTCTCTGATTGAATCGCCTCCTGGATTTCTGTCTCTTGCATGGAATAGTGTTCCGCTTTTTACCGTGTCTTCATGGCGTTGATGATGATATATCATATAATCTTTAACCCATTATTGTTGTTGTTATTAGTAGCATTTTCGCCCTCCTGGGTCCTTTTTTCTTCTCAGGTTTGAAGCCTCAGATTATCATGGGTGAAAGAAATTAAAGAGCCAGTGGATCGAACCTTGCTATTGGAGGAGCTCTCTGATGTGTGTTTATGTGAAAGGTGAATTCTTGTTCGACTCTGGCGTTGATGGAAATTCCACCATCAGATGGTCATGTTTGGGCTGTGCTAATCTTGATTACGAGGAATATTGTGATTGTTTGTTGATGATTAGTTTATGTTGCTGCTTTCTTTTTCTTTTTTTGTTCTTTACAGGGTGGGTGCGGTAAGATCAATTGTAAAAACTAAAAACTGAAGGGGATTCTGATGTTTCTGGTGGGTCTGTAATTCTGTGTATATAAATATATGTAGCTTTTGAAGATAGGGAGATGGGTTTTTTATCCCCTCTCTTTCACGAATCACTAGCTTTATTATTGTGTCAGTTAAATTTTTTGCCATAGTTTTTTCAAGAGAATTATCATCATCATTATTATTATTTATTAATATTGTAGTATCTCATACAGTGTAAGCGTTGTCATAGTTTTGGTCCCTACAGTACACAACACCAACTTAATACGGTTGCAGGTTTGAGTACCAAGAAGACAGAAGTATGAAGGATAGAAATGAGTCGTTTTCTCTAAGGGAACAGGACGGACTGAGACTGGTTCCACTGATGCAGAGGATGGTCCCGTTGGACATCGGAAAAACTTACTTCCACTCATAATTTTTCATGTATTTGAAAAATTTTTAAATGCAAACTTATAAAATTAAACTAATTTGGTTGGTTAAAGCTTACAAACAATTTCTAGAATTATTAATAAAAAAAGCCCGGTTTCAGGAAATATATTTATATTTAGAGAACTACACTAGCATCTCTTGCTGCCATATATGGTGATCAGCGCGAATCGCGTCCGAGCAACGAAGCTCTCGGACCTTCGTCATGACCTGAGAATTCACTTTGACATTTCAGTGGCATGATTGGATATAAAAATCAAATATAATATAATATAAATCTTCATACATAATACAAGTTTAAATACAAATTATAATAGTGTCAAATAAGTTAATTTCTATTGTTATATGTGGTATTTGTGTTGTTATCTCATAGGTGCATTATTTACTTTCATTGCAATATCTGTGGGCTTATTTATGACTTAGAAAATGTCGAGCAACAAGAACAAGAACGCAACCGAATATGGTACATGCATCGTGACCGAGGAAAATGACAGAAAAAGGAAGTAGTTTAAAATTTTAAGGCTAGATTAGCAATTAACCTATAACGTTTCGTCCGCCTTCTTTGTTGACAAACTTGATTCTGGCACACTATTTTCTATATATATATATCTATATCATAGAGAGGATAATGTATATCAACTTGCAATTGCTATCTTTAATTATTATTATTATTATTATTATTATATGTACTCATTTTAGAATTTATATTGTTCAGTTTATTCAATAGTTGTTGTAATCGAACTAAAAAAATTAACAATTATTTTAAACTTTTCTATTTCTTTTATTATGTTGTCCTAGGGAGATTGAAAACAATTCATCAATAACTATTAAGTCATAATTCACATTAAAGTTATAACTTTAATATATTTAAATATGCGTCTTTAACACAATTGCGAATTTGATGGATATGGCTTCACATTAGATTTGAAGAAATTGCTGTACGATATTTTATTTCTTATGCTATTTTTCTATTATATTCTTAAGTTTATATTAATTAAAACTTAAAATGAATAAGCTAAAGTGAGCTGGTAGTCGACCCTAATTAAACACATTTATTTTATAATGTCAAGGAAGGAAATTATCAATTAATTAATGAGCATTTGTTGAATAAAAAAAAAACCCTTTTTCATCCTAGCAACCAATATTTACTTATTTTCAACCATGATATCTCTTTCATTCCTCAATTGAGATGTTAACCTTCTGCCTAATTCGGTTGATTGACATTTTATGTAATGAATTAAAAATGTTAAAAGCTTTGGCTGCTTTTGGGCTCGAATTCAAAACTAATTTTTAAAGATGGCACATAGTGGTTTTGTAAACATAGCTTATTTTTAAACTTTAATTTAAAAAAAAAAAAAAACTAATATAAGAGACTGATCGAAAAATTGTTTGACCTCAATGATAACCGTTGCCGATGGATTACTTAAAAATTAACAAATTATTTATAAGGAAGAAAAGGATATCATGATCAACATAGTGTACCTCCCACCAAAGTACCATTTAACACTTAAGTTAAAGAAACTCGTTAAGCAGAATAATATAAAAAGATGAAATAATCTAAATGTTAAAAAGAAAATCGACGTACCTTAAATTTATGGTAGAATAACTTATTTAAAGAGTTCTGGAGGTCCTCAGCTATAATAACCATGGTTTGGTTGAATTAAGACACTTTGAAGATGTTGATATATTTATAGAATTTTCTTATTGAACTAAATCTCATAAAAATATCACAAAACTCTGAAAATGTAAGTGAAAATCTAAAAATATATGTGAAGAATCTTGAAAATCAAGTTTTAGCGTACCCCAAGGTTTTGAGTTGATTTTACCTAACTTGAAGGTCAGCCAGAACTGACTTGGATGTTTTTCCGCTTAGGTCAATCTCTTACTTTTTCGTTGTTTTCTTTTATTATGTTAAATTGATTCCACAATTTTAATTACATGTATGTACGTCATGTCCAAATAATTATTTATCTAATCAAACATTTTCTTGTTCTTTTAATTCTCTTTTTATTTATTAAAAAACAAAAAACAAAACATAAGTTAAGTTTTATGCTAAAGGGAGTCTTAATTTCTACTGCAAATTATTTTACGAAATGGCACGAGAGCAGTTGTTTCTTTGCATAAAATCTTGAACATAAGTGTCATTACAATCTTTTTTATTAAATGTTCAAGTAGGATATTGTCACAACGATAAATAAAGATGCTCACATACCATTAAATGCTCACGTAGAATAAGTTGTACATTTTTTGAATAGTAATTATTAAATAAATTAAATTATATATATTAAAATATATACTACTTATCATTAAAATAATTATAAATATTATATAACATACAAATTATTATTAAAGTAGTCACTTAATTTATTTTTATACGTTCAATTTTTTGTGTGTTTGTCCATTTAAGTAGATTAGTATGTATGGTGGGCCAAAATTGGGTTTTACTACAATTAATGGAAAAGGGAACTTGGAAAATCCAATCTTTTGTTAATAGAAAAGAAAATTTAGATTTTATGGATTTGGTAGAACTATGAAAGATTAGTATAGCCGAAGGATGAGACTTTAGCAAGTAGCAGGTACAATGAGACTCGGTTAACACGGGGCGCAAGGGCGATGAAACGAAGGTGCGCGCTTCTGTTCAGCACTTACCCCTCTTCTGTCTCTGTTCGTTCCAGATTACGATGCTTACGTTAAAAAAATTAAAAGGAGAAGGTACTGAAATCTAAATCTGACCGTAGTTTTAGTATTTGAAATGGAGTGAGACTGGAGAGACGATGTGAAGAAGTGACGTCTCTCTGACTGTGACATCTCCTCGGCAGCAGAGCGTGCGCGAGGGTGGGAGAGAGAGAGAGAGAGGGAGAGCTGAGTGTGCTCAGTGTTCAGTACCCATCACCTAATTTTTGAAAATCGTACTCCCACATACTCACAGACTGACACTCCAAAATGACCAGCAGTGACGCCATTCTTTTTCTTTCCTGCTTCAACGGTCTCCATGCTCACTTGTCTCTCACTCCCCACCTAATCCCCTCCACCCCAAAAAAGAAAAAAAAAAAAAAAAAAACCTTACGTCCTTTAATTATCACATAATTATTGAACTTGGTTAATTAAAAATACATCCTGAACGTGATAATACATACACGTATATAATATTATATATGGCGGTCCCCTGCGGACTGCGCATGGGAACGTGGCTAGGGAAGGGAAACAAAGACTGAACTCGGATAAAAATAAAACAGAGAAAAAGATCACGTGAGCTGTCTTGGAGTGGGATGGCTTGGAGCTATCTGCCACGCTACTTTGCATACGTGCCCGAAACAACTCTATACGTCTTGCTGAGCCAAGAAACTTTACGGTGAACTTCAGTTTTGCCTTGTGTGTGGTCTCGGCGGTTACTTGATGATGTGTACTTGGCACTTCTCTTGCGCGGCTCCCACCGATTGCGCTGCGCTCTCTTCTCAAGTAAGTCAGCAAAGACTCCCCCGGTGCCCGCGCCGACCGGGCAGCTCTCGCTTCTTTGATTAGTTGTCAGCTTGCGGCCACTTTGCTCTTTGGATTTCTCTTTCTAGTCAGTCTCCGCCCTTTTTCTTTTCTTTTCCTTTCTTTTTTTCTTTTTTCTTTTTCACAATATGTTTGTTTACGGGGGAGTTAGCCGTTTAGGTCTAACAGTAATCGTCTTGATAAACTTGAAGTGGGAAAGCGTACGTCGTTCGGAGGAAGCAGGGTATTAAAAAACGCATTATGATGCTATACTTGTTATGCTGGACAATGTTGCGTGTATTTGATTAAATACTCATCAAATGCACGTGTTGTTGGGTTTTTTTTTTGGCATTATTGTAGTTAATCTATGTCATTCGGATTTTTTAACTGTGTTTAGATTTAGATCTATACGAAAGAAAAATGATACAGGACAAGGCAATGAGTCTTCTATTGCCTATTTGGTATCTATTCTTTTCTTCATCTTATTTACAATGATTTAATTTTATTTTAAAATAAAATTAGTATGTGTTGGCATTAGCTTCAAACAAACCTAAGAGCTGCTTTACTCTTCATAGAAGGAATTTCAAGCTTAATGAACAAGGAAGAAAGATTATCTAGCTATGTTTTAATCATATAAATACTCTTTTAGGATAAATAGTAATAAATCTATATTCCTTTGTGTCATGTCCTCTTAAAGTAATAAACATTTCATATATTAAAGTAAATAATACTTAAATTGATTGTTACAGTTATATTTTTGTTTAATTTCATCATTTACAATTGTTAGATATATTAATATTTATCTTAATATTCATATAATTGCTTATTTATTTAATAAATATGAGAGTTGCAACTATATAAAACAAGTAACTAAAACATTCAATATATTTTTTTAATCAAAATAGTTCTTTTTCATAATTGCCCTCAAAATGAGGGGTTTAAACCATTAATGATAGTTCTAGGGAATGAATGACTTGGCTCCACCTATTGTTACGACAATATCATGTTAGTTAGAGTAAGTTAAATTAGTTTTGTTTTGTTATCTTTTCATGTATAACTTTTTGATCTCATCTCTAAGGACAATTTTAATGGTTAGACTATTAAAGAGGTTGATATCTTTGCCACATTATCAACTTATTAAAACTATTATTTGTTAGACTATTTTTTTTATAGTGGTTTAAAGTTTGTTAGACTGTATTATTTAAATTATTTATAATATATAATTTATAAAATATATATTTCTTTTGATAATATATATTATTTACATTTAAATAAAAACTATATGTAATTAATTAAATTTGTAAAAAAATTATTTTTTTATTTTTTAAAATTATTTATTTAAAATATCACTTTTTAAAATTATTTATTTTTTAAATATCACTTTTTTATTTTTAAAAAATATTAAAATTATTATATACACAGACACACTGTAGTTGTCCTTCTGCAGCAACTACTGTTTAAAAAAAAAAAAAAGGGTTGAGTGTTTGGTGACCCAATTAATGCTCAACAATTTGGGGCATCTGGCCTGGTAGGTGCTCAATGTACACCTTACAAATGCCCTAACGAATACATCTTTGCTTTCATGCGTTCATTAACATGGTATTATTAGAGTAAAATAGTTCATCAATGAAATCTTCTGCAGCTCAATAGCAATATCTACATCAGTCTACAATCTTTTCTCCTGTCACGTTTTCTCACAAAATCTCCATTAGGTTAAACAACATGAATTTCTTGCTATGAAACAGATCATGGAACCAATTAGAGAAGACGAGTCGGTGAAGTTCTTGCAGTTAGAATCCAAAGCAATCAACTTTCTATCTCAAATAATTATAAATAAATAAATAAATAATACAAATAATGGCAATAAAATAATATTGATGAATAGACTAAAAGAAAATAGGAAAATAAAGAAAGAAAAAATAAAACTTCTTTAAATATATTTATTTATATATGATAATAGTGAACATATAAAGTGAAAATAAATTTAGAATAATGTATGCTTACGAATTAGTACACATGAAATATTAGATAATAATATTTATAAGCACACATGAAATTAATAAATAGTAACATTTTATGTGGAATGATTTAATTACTACTAAATAAATAAATTATTAATAAAACAAAATAAATGAGGCATGAGCAACCCATACAATTTATTAGAATATTTAATAGATAACTAAATTAGCAAGTATTGTTGAAAATACAAAAAATGCCCTTCTAAAAAATTACAAAAGAGTCTCCAATCCTTTTATCATGGAAGAAATAAATTCTAACCTTTGGATTAAAATCACAAATCAAAATCTTAATTATTCAATTTAAATAAACTCATTCAAATTAGTACCATATTGAGAGTATTCTCTAGATTAAGGAAACAACTTTAAAAGGACCACATTAAGTAAAACTTAGAAACAAGAATATAAATAATTTTAGATAGAAATCTCATGTATACACCATTTGATTAGGAATTTGAATCTTAAATCCAACCATTCACAGAAGATCAAGATTAGCTAACCCTAGAATATTCCCTAAGGAGATGTCATGCATGTGGGCCCTTGGATCATCAACTCTAAGCTCCAATCTTGACTGTCCATATAAAGAATTTACCATATAACCCTAATGGAGCTGCCATCCATCTCACAAGTCAAGAACAAAATATCAAACAAAAAAAAAAAAAAAACATGAAAGACTTCTCATGGGGAGGTTGAGAATCTCCCAATTTGAGCAATTTTCCTAATCTTCGAATTTCATTCTAATTTTTTTTTTAAAAGAGACACAAACACACACAAAAGAGAGACTTTCGATATTCTCATTTTTTTTTTCTTATTCTTCTTCATTCTCTTCTTGAGCTTCACTATCATCTTCCTTCCCATCTTTCCACTTTCATACGCCATTGGAGAACCTTTCAAACACCTAATATTAAAGAAAAAGATCAAAATACAAGAAGAGTTGCAGTGATCTACCTTGAAGAATACTTGCCTAGTGATTGAGGCTGGTGACATGCGGAGGTGTTCGTAATAAATAAGAAAGTGGGATTCACTTTTTCATCTTGAAAAGACTTCCCCAACCATTGGTAGGTTGTGTTTCTGCTTCTTTTTATCCAATTTCTGAAGTAGAAATCATACTAACTAACAAATGCATGTGAAGGTGCAAAGTCACTTTCCAACTAGCTTGAAACCCTTAAAGAAGCTGGTTTGGTCTTACATAATGTTACATGAACACACAATCAAATAACCTTGGACAATGGTTCATACTGTGGCCTTATGCAATACATAAAAGACCATTTGTAGGAGTTAAACATATTTAAATTTGTACCTTAATTTTAGAAATGAAAAATCATCAAGAAACTAACTCAAACTTGCTATAGAAATGAGGCTAAGGTAATTTGAAAAGAGGAACACTAAATAGAAATTCAAAAGAAAATGCCAATTCGCGACACTATGCACACTAAGTGCACCTAGAGTTAGCTGAAAAATCATCAGCTTTGGACATGAGTTCAAAGTTGGTTTTAGGTAGTTCTGAGAATCACATGACCCAAGAATAAGTTCCTATAAGTTGGTTCCCATTATAGGCACAAAGGGATACTAGTTCACAACTGAAAACATGAGTTTTTCACATATGGGGCAAATTGTGAGTTAACTGTGACACCCCGGCTCCCAGTTCCTCTTTTTTTCTATCTTTGTCTCTGGTGCGATGAGCCGTCCCGGGGCCGCGTGCGGAGTCGGCTTACACCCGTTCGTTCGGTGGGAGATGCCAAGCTTTTGGTCATTCGCTGAGAGCCGAAGGCCATGTAGTTCGTTTCTCTTTCTCATTCTATCTCATCTTTCAAAACCTTTCTCTTAAACAGGTTATGAAGTCAAAATTAAAATGCACAATGACCATCAAAATACTCGTTCCTTTTTTTTAGTAAATGTGAAATTCATTAAAAATGCATGCAACAAAATTCTAATCACTCATAAATCCATATTAAAAGTCATATTTGACCAAGTGAAATACTTTGTAGCAGAATAAAATTTCAAAATCATTTTTAAAGCATAGAATGAAGATACAACCATGGCCCAACAAGCCTAAGTCTCAAAATATTCAATTTACACGTGAAATACTTCGAAGAAAAAAGAGGAAACATGCCCAATTCGAATTATTTACAACAAAAGAATAAAATAGTAAACCAAAAAGAAGCTATGACAACCTCCCAGTGAGGTCTCGACCCAAACTGACGGCCTTATGTGCTGGCCTACTCCTGGTGTCAATGATCATCTGTAATGAAACAATGGGTTGAGCTCGAGAGCCCAATGGATCATCCTTATACATCACTAGCATTATACAAATAAGAATGTCAAACATGAAAACACTTTCGTTACATTAGGTGTTTCACACATTTAATTGTTTTGTTATAACCTAAGATCGGAAGTGTCGATAACCCTCGATATCCCCTATGTGGTCTGAGAGAGAATCCAGGGTTAACGCTCGAGGGCCGGTTACCTTCAAGACCACGATCTAAGGATGGAAGTTTGTAGTAACTCTCTATTCGAAGACACAATCAGTTGTCGCAGTGAGCTCGGGTACGGACACCCACGATATCACCCTAAGGCTGGTCACCATGCAAGTACGTGGGGTTATTAAACCTTAATTTTATCTTCTTTAGTCATACATGTTATTTCAAATCATATATAGGCTTCAAATGTAACATTTAAAGTAACCAAATCAGATATGTTTGACCATTCATGGAGATCAACTCATAGAAATCTTTATCTAAGCATGTTATAACACAAATAACCATCCATCATGGATATTCACCAGGTCAATTCCAAATAAGGTAAATCAAGCAAGTCCTAGCATGCTTCTAAACACATTCTAAGCTAACCAAGCATCATGTTATGCATTTAAAATTTGGATAAGGCTAGGGAGTAAGAAATAAATACCCACATTAGTACTCTTTTGTCTTACACCTTGCTCCTCGTCGTGCACGCCTTAGATTATAAATCTATAGGGTTTTTAACAATGAGATGATGTGAATTTAAGGCATTCAAGGCATAACCGAACCCTAAGCTCATGTTCTTCACACATGTGTTCCAAGGTGTACTTAAGGTTAGAACGAAAACAAGAGGATACCGGGTACATGATGCATTACCGCGGTTGTCGGAGTTGGCGACATGTGTTTAACACCTCAATAGATGGACATTAGGGTTAAAACACATATCAACTCAAGGAAAATGATTTACACTTGAGGAAAATGATTTAAAATGCTAAGAAAACAAGATCTCAAGAGGGGGGTGGCTTGTTATTTACCTTAGCACAAACCAATTCCAAACGTGCCTCAACTTGGATTCACGGTTGTTAACGTTGCTCTTGGCGAATCTAAGCTCGAGAATGGTAAAGAATGGCTTGAAGGAGCTCAAACCATCCTTAGAACTCAAAAGAAATCTTAAAGAAATGAGATTGAAAGGTTTAGTGTGAGCTTGAAGAGAAAACTGTGATTCGTGGCGCATAAAAATCCAGATCTAAGATTTTTGTGCACTTTTCATTTATATAGAAATCGTTGAATTACTGTGGTCAGTGTAGCATTACAGTGGTCACTGTGCAATTACCGCGGTAGACAAGCCGATGTGTTTTGCTCGTTTTCTATAATGATATTCCCTGTTTCATTTCTGGGTTTTTTTCGCAATTACCGCGGTCACTATGGGACTAACAACAATCACCAAAATGATGTATTTTCCTTTATTTTTTGGGCTTGTCTGGGATTGGCGTGGTCATTATTCTAATTACCGTGGTCACCAGAACAAAATTTGGCATCTAGCATCTTTTCTTCGCCATTTCTCATGCTTCCCGAATTGATATCATTTTTACATTTATTTTAAGTTTATTTAGAATTATAATACACAGTTTTTGAACATTTTTAATAGTTTTATTATTTATTAAATTTATTATTCCACTTTAACCATTCACTAGCGACGTGGAGGTCTTATAAACTTTTAGGGTATTACATTAACTCACTATATTTGTGAGTCTTTGGGATCTTAAACATGATAGAACTTAATAAAGTTCATTTAAAAATATGAAATAAAAAAGATTCTAAGATAATCCGGAAGAAAATATGATCCAAACATCTCCTTAGGATACGTGCTAAGAAAATTAATATGAGAAAATGTGGAAACGAAAGGTTGATAATTAGCAAATCATATGAAGCTAATAATAGATCAATTAATAACATTTAAATGATACTCTAATTCAAGTAGGAAGGTTAGGGTGAATTTTGAGTTGTAAACTTGAATTAGGTATTGATCATAGTGGAATAAGGGTCCAAATAACATGAAATAAGGATTAAGTGTCAGTTCAACTTGCAATGAAATCTAATAGAAAATAAATGTTGATAGGTTGATTTCAACTTGTGGGAAGTTGGAGGAAAGCATGGGACTACTCTTGGAATCTGTTTCAGGTGGAGATGATATTCTATGTTTAAATTACTATTAAATAAGCATGAGTAAATGAACTCATTATTTCAATAATCATATGCCTATGAAGACATGTTTGTGTGTAAATGATTGTCCATTGAATGAATCACTACTTAGTTGTCAATTATTTATTGCACATGTCTATTGTTTGTTATATTAAAATGATCTCACGTGAAGATATGAAAATGGTTGTATATATATTAGTGTTAATCTAGTTGATTGAGGTGTCATGAGAATTGTATGATGTGAATATTGTATACACTGTGATACTATGAAAAATACATTAAATAAAGATAAGAAGAAACGGTTGGGGATGATGACCCACTTGGTATCACCAATTGTAATACTCTAAAATTTTTTTGGATAATTAAAAAATTAAAATAAAATAAACTTTGAGAAAATCATAGAAATAACAACGCAAAACATGTACAAATTAATGTATGAAGGGGTGGGCAAATAAGAACGAAACACACAAATTTACAGTTGAGCAATGTTTTAGTTACCATGATAATGAAATGCACTATGACGATAGTGTGTTCCTGCCTAGAAAATCTAACGAAAACATTGTGTTTTGGTTATTGTGGTAATGCCTTCTCACTATGGCGATAGTACGAAGGAAACTTGGGTGAAAAAGATTATGTAAAGTTTCTAAAACGACCATAAGAAGCTTCTAACGCATGAACAACTTCTAAAATCGATGCTTGCTAATACTTATGCTTAGGAAACAAGTAAAATAGAAAGGAAAGGAGCTAGGAAAGATTGCTAACAAGGAAACCACCCCAAGAACTTTCTAAACTCTAGAAATTTGAACTCTATATAAACCCAGCATGACCACCCCATTTTCCTCACTTAAGCAAGTGCGAATCACTTCTCTTCTTGCTATCCTAGCCTTCTTTCGTTCCCTAACTGTTCCACACGACAACTATAGTTGTAGGAATGAGAAAACCCAAAATTTTGCATCACAGTAGCAAGAACACACTGTTGCACATTCTTTTGGAGAAACCGAAGGGTTCAACGAATCAAAGAAGGTACAACAACCCCATCTAAGTCTCAAATGCATGATTCATGGTCTAGAGTTAGAAGTATTATGATGCCAAGGTCATAGGAAAGCAAACGGTGGGAGAAACCTACATAGATTTTCAATTTTAGTGCTAGTTACTGTGGCAGTAATTGTCGTCACCAGGGTAATACCTTTGTATTCCTCTGCTTTTGTAAATTCTTTTCTAATTACCATGGTAGCGTACCGTGATAATGCCACTATTTTTATAAAAAATCCTTTGGTTACCATGGTAATGCAAGCTAGTTTCACAAATTCCCCCTGTTAATCGTGGTAGTGCATCTGCACTTCCAATTTTCCATTTACACATTTTGATTATCACGGTAGTCCTTTCTCCTACAACGATTCACAGAACCAAGACCACATTAAGACCCATCTAACATGATTTTCTTGCACAATTGAAGGCCATAATAGATAAGAATCATTAGAGTATGTTTTAAAGGTGTTAGAAACACATGAATCACTAAATATAACAAATTAGTCCTAATCTTGAAGGTTAAAGGATCATGAAGCTTGGAATAGCAATATAAGGACAAGAAGGAATTAAATCAACAAGGTGGAGATGATTTTATAAATTTTAGCATGTGTACTTGCTTAATCTAGGAAATTGCCTTGAATCTACATGATATGTTTTGAATGGAAGAGGAATGCTTGGAAATGTATGAATTGTGAATGTTGATTTAATGATGTATGATATCATGATCTATGCTATGTGAAATAACATGCCTATAATGATTACCGTGCTTATGATGCTCACATGTTTATATACTTGATTTAATTTACTATTCATGAGACGTGTCACCAAAGAAAGATTAATAAAGATGATAATCACACACTAGGGTGGTGATGGATTTCATCATGAGGGTTCCAACCTGGATTTGGCTTGCCAGTTATTTTGATTTTCTCAATTGGAACTAGGCATTTGGATTAACATACTTCCTGAATTGTGAACTGGGCGTTCAGATTGATCTTACTTCACCGATGATTGGTTTGACCTCTCACCCTAGATCTAGAATATTGAAGCGAATTTCTTTTGGTCTTAACGTCAACTGATAACAAATTACTATTTGAATCATCTAATCTATGAAAGTGTTTGATATTTATATTTTATTTGATTGAAATAATGATTTGAATATTTTGGATGATCCAATAGGTTCTTGGGTTCAACCGTTTTCTAACATTTTAGAAAACTAAAAATCAAAGGCTACATGGATTACTTTCAAAGTCTTCTTTTCTAGGTTCATAATTTTTTTCTTAAGTTGGGCATGTTGACCCTAATTTTCTTTGTTACTTTTAAAAATGTTTTATTGAAATAAAGGTCCTTGTACCCTTGGATATTGAAATTGATTTTTCAATTAATAGCATTGATTTATTTCATTTAAATATTTCAAAGTGTTTTATGTGAAATCTATATGAGTTAATATGACACAGGAAGTCTCATAGAGTTGGGACAAGAAAGAAAGAGAAAGAGAAAGAGATAAAGTGATGCACAACCTCTCAGGTGGCCGTGAATGATATTTGTACAAGATGATAATGTGCTAGATTATTTACTTCGAGGGCAGCATGGTACTTGCACCCTCCAAACCAAATTATTGGGCCATGAGGGGAGGCAAGGTGGACCATAGAGATGATGACTTTAGCTAACAGATTAGGTTATCTGAGGAAACCCTCTAGAGATTGGTTACGATTTAACCTTCATTTGATGACTTGATGTAATATCGAATAACTTTTGAATTTTTGATATATGATGTGAGATATAGCATGAGATGCTCAATGCCCTTGATAATAGAAGGCCACTTAGGGATACCCTCTCGACCTAAAAGAGAAACCTCAACTTAAACAACCAATTTACTGAAATGCCTAATGTTTGGAAGCATATGTTTGTTTAATAATGCTTTATGGTTAAGATGGATCAACTAGGCTCTTTGAACTCAGCCAATTTCCTTTCATTTTTAGGGATAGAAGATCTTGACTCACTGACTGTTTGGGAGTCAAGTAAAAACATTAATTAGGTAGTACAAGCGTCGCTTCAAGTCAAGTATGTTGACAATGAGCTTTATTAGACGAGGGTATGCTTGGTCGACCTCTTTTTGGATTTGATGAGTGAAATTCTCACTATTGATGAACACTAATATTAGGTCCACTGGGCCACTGGCATAATTCTGTATTATTCATTTCACTAATTGATATTTGAACTATATAATTGATGTTTGGCTAATGGGGCCTGCACTTATTTAATTGATTTATGTTTGTCCAATGGGCCTAGACATGTTTAATAAATTGCGTGTTTTGAATATTTGAGTCTTTTAAACTATTATGCTATTGATTTTACTAGTACAATGCATTCTCTTTAAACAATATTAACAATAGCGTGTATATTGATGTAAAGTAATAACCCGAAGCTAGATATTTAAAAAAAATGTCTACAAAATTTTTAAGTATCTTAGAAATAAAACTTTTTTAAAATTATCCTTAGTTTTTTTAAAAAAGGGTTTTTAATTTATTTTAATATTATTTATGTCATTTACCCATTTAATTTTTAAAAAACCAGGTTGTTACATTACATACATGTAGACACTTTCAAAGATTAGCGATGCTATCATCTGATTGTTTTCTAGTTGGTCAAGGTAGCATGGTCGTCCCTAGGATGATTCCCATACCCCTATCCAAGTAAATCTCGAAGGAATGTCACTGGCGTTGAGGTTGTGTGTCCGTATTTCAATTAGTCTGGGGACTAGGAGGATATGTTAGGTAATCTCATAAGTGTGAGTACATGCATGTCTCTTATTCGAGGTGTTAACACAAGAATAACAATTGATTATTCGTAGGCCGATCGAACCCTCCAAGTGTATTGTTATCTTTTTATTCGTTATTTTATGTTTGGTTATTCACATGTTCACGCACAATATCTCATTCAAGGTTCATAATATGTATGTCATATAAATTCATTTTGAACATGGATCATTGCTACCATTATATACATTTCATGTCATGTGTAACACATGTCTAATGTACTTACATCAATTGTATTTCATGTAATGACAATATCATGTAACTTTGATATTTATATATGTCCTAAAACTATCGTGGTCGCTTGTGCATTGCATTTCATGCCATTCACACATCAACACATCAAGTTTCATCTTTTAAGTTCAAACGTACATACTTCATCAAATGGTGGTCATTAACGTACTCTAAACATCCACCTAGGTCATTTCATATATCATATGCAAGTAAATACTATTAACAAACATGGAATTAAAAATCATCTCCACCTTATATACTCTTGTTCACAAGATTCAATTTTCTTACACAACATGCATCCTTTCACCTTTGCGTGACAATTCGCATATATGGATAATTTTATTAAGTGTATGGCTTGAAACCCTAATTCTACCCAATTTTTGGGTCAAAGTCAACCCACCTAGTCCATGGTCAAAGGCTTTAAAGTTTAGTCCAAGTAACACAGGCAAAGGTGTTAGAAACGGAGTGTTTCTTGTTGACTATTGTGACATTGTGACATTGCCAAACACTACCGGGTAGTCTGCCTTTTTGTAGATAAGTAATTTTTGTTGTGGTTACTACCGCGGTACATGATCACAATAGTTTGCACATTTGCCACTGGACATTCTGATTATGGACAACCATTTTATGAACTTTAGGTCACCAATTTGTATGATTCTTGAGGTGATTTTGCACTACACTCAATGAGGAATCTAGTGGCCAGCCATTTGGCTTAATTTGGTTTTCATTATTCAGATTTGGTCTCAAAGTTGACAATCATGCCTAGAAATCTGTTTTGGGACACAACTTTAATGGCTTGGATCTTGGGCCATGAACATCGATTCGCAAGCTTTTTGTTGCGTTGTCATCCTCACTTGACCCTGTTTCGAATGGTGGAGATGGTGTAGGCTAGGTCTCAAAGTCTAAAGTTGGGTTATGGGCATGGGTTTTTCAACCCCAAAAGTTGGGTGTTTTAGTTTCAAACTTTAGGGGCTTGTTTCTTGGTCCATAGAACATCATTCTGGGTAATACATGGTCCGTTGAAAAGCTCATTCTAGATACTTTCCAATGATGTATAGACTATGCTTCTAACATGATGCATATTGTACTGAAACATCACCCAAGTTGGGACAAAACCAATGTTGGTTGTCATGAACTAAGCATTTGTATGTGTGTGATTCCTTGGGCATTTGAACATGGTATTGGAGGGAGGTTAGGAATACTTACAATTTGTTATTTGATTTTTGGTTTGGCACACTTCCTAGGTACCAATGCACTCTCTACATTCTCCCCTCTTGCACACACTCAACATACTAGAGAACTTTGGTTTCTACCAATGAAGAAACACCTCTTCATCCAATTTATAGACATGGGGGATGAGTATGGCATTGTAGGGCTATTAGAGAGGGTAATGGTGGCTCTTCATAAGAGTGTAGTGATGCTCAACCTGTAATACCCTAAAAAAAAAGGAGAATAGTATTGAGATCACTGCAAGTGTACAAGATTGCAATAGTAATACACACGAAATACCATATATCGTCCTTTGAGAACGGTTTATGGTTAACTATCTTAAATCCCAAATTTATTTTAGTATTAACTTTATCGAAATCAAAATATGAACATTGAAAACTTAAATTAAATAAAAATCAGATTGAAAGCAAACGATTATTGATTTAGAAAATTTATTAATAAGGTTTTCTAGTATTGTAAATTGTCATGTGATTCCCTTTAATTCTTATTTCAATTAATCTAATTCATAATTTTATAGGTCATAGCACTAATCATTAAAACCCCTTCTCGAGGCGTATTAATATCTATTAGTCAAATTTCCTGCTACCCCGTTTAGAAGCGTATAGTTAACAAATTAATGCATTAAAATCCTAATTCCTGTGTAACCTCCTAACGAATTAACAACCTCCTGGTCAATTGATTCATCTAGGTCTATGTCTTGATTTTTCAACTATTAAATCTCTTTTCCGAGTTAATTTAACAATTTATAATCAATTCAACTATGACCAGTAGATAAAAAGCATTAAGAACACAAGATATAAAACAAAACCTCAGATTGTATTAATCAAATATTAGAATTAAAAGTTCTTATAATCTAATTTACATACTAGAAATTAAAAAGACTTATCCAGACATGAATCAGAGTTCACAACGCAAAGAATATAATAAAATAAAGACCATACTCTGAAGTAGAACTGATTCTTCTTCTGGGTTTTTGAATTATGTTCTTCTCTTCCTTTTTGGTTGTCAGAGCTCTCTAATCTCGAACTAGACTGAATATGAATGAATGAAAAGCTACATACTGGCCTCTTTAGATACACATTGATTTACAAATTTTATTTGAACTCTGACTATAAGTTCTACTCACACAAGGACTTAAAAATTTAAGTATTACTCCGTTCGTTTTGTTTATCTAAAATTTAAGTATTACTCCATTCGTTTTGTTTATCTAAGCACCAAATTCTGATTTTCAATTGTGCCCTTTAGCTTTTTGCTATTATTACATGCCATTCCCTATTTATAATTTTGCTCATGCTTTTCAATGTAATTACCTATTCTGCCACTCTCAATTGCGCCCCAGATCATGTTCCAAATTTAGTTCTAGTTAACCCATGTATTTTTTCTCAAATTATCGTTCTTGCACCCAATTGCTTAATTTAGTTTTCTTTAAGGAAAAATATGTATCTATATATTATTGTATAATATATTACAAAAGTACCATGTATTACAATAATATACAGGTATCTAACTTTTAATTACATAAATACCAAAAACTTTTACACATTTAATAACCGTTGTTAAATATGACAGTTACCATTTCGAACGAAAAAATTGTACAAAATCAGGGATGAAAATAGAGAGCAATCAAATTAGTCTACCGTGCACTGATCTATGGAGCCGATTTAAAATCATAAACGAATGCCTAACGTAGCAGAACACAAAGAAATCTATAATCAAATTTGCAGCAACAACAAATATGTTCTATACAATTTGCAGAACATTACAACTCTAAGATTTTTTTTTTTATGATTTTCAAATAGAAATTGGGGATAGAATGATGTATAAAGAATATTGTGTGTTTAATGTATCGATCCATTTTAGAGACGTCCAAAATCACAAGATATTGTGTGTTCAACGAATGTTACTGGGTAATATTTGATAAAAATCCTAAAAGACAATAAATTGTAGATTATAAATCAAGCATGTTAATGAGTTGTTCTGTATATTTGTTGAATATTTTTTGTATACAGTATATTTCATGCAGGTAATGAATTGTTTTGCAGATTCTGCAGTTAACGAGTTGTTACGTATATTTTTTGTATATTTTTTATATTTCTTATATATTTAGCTATTCACTTTGCAGATAATGAGTTGTTCTGTATATTTGATAAATATTTCTTATATATTTTTTATATACATGTTTCCTACAGGTAATGAGTTGTTTTGCAGGTATATTTGTTAAATATTTCTTGTATACAAAATGTTTCCTGCATATAAAGCAATTTAATTCTGCAGTTAATGAGTTGTTCTGTATATTTCTTGAATATTTCTTGTATATTTTTTGTATATTTAGCTATTCACTTTTGTAGGTAATGAGTTGTTCTGTATATTTGATGAATATTTCTTGTATACAATATGTTTCCTGTAGGTAATAAGTTGTTTTGCATGTATATTTGTTGAATATTCTTGTATACAACATTTTTTTTGCACATAAATCAATTTAATTATGTAGTTAATGAGTTGTTCTGTATATTTGATGAATATTTCTCGTATATTTCTTGTATACAACATGTTTCCTACAGCCAATGTGTTGTTTTGCAGGTATATTTGTTGCATACTTCTTGTATATTCCTTGTATACAACATGTTTCATGCACATAAAGCAATTTAATTCTACAGTTAATGAGTTGTTCTGTATATTTCTTGAATATTTCTTGTATATTTTTTTGTATATTTAGCTATTCACTTCTGCAGGAAATGAGTATTTCTGTATATTTGATGAATATTTCTTGTATACAACATGTTTCTTGCAGGTAATAAGTTATTTTGCATGTATATTTGTTGAATATTTCTTGTAAATTTCTGGTATACAACATATTTTCTGCACATAGATCAATTCAATTCTATAGTTAATGAATTGTTCTGTAAATTTGATGAATATTTTTTGTATACAACATGTTTCCTGCATGTTATGAGTTGTTTTGTAGGTATATTTGTTGAATATTTCTTGTATATCCCTTGTATACAACATGTTTCCTGCACATAAAGCAATTTAATTCTGCAGTTAATGAGTTGTTCTGTATATTTCTTGAATATTTCTTGTATATATATATTTTTTGTATATTTAGCTATTCACTTCTGCAGGTAATGAGTTGTTTTATATATTTGATGAATATTTGATGTATATTTTTTGTATACAACATATTTTCTATAGGTAATAAGTTGTTTTGCATGTATATTTGTTGAATATTTCTTATATATTTATTGTATACAGTATATTTTCTGCACATAAATCAATTCAATTCTGTAGTTAATAAGTTGTTCTATATATTTCATGTATATTTCTTGTATGTTCTATATAAAAAAACTAGTTCCCTTTACAAAATGTTTAATAATGATTAAGAAAATAGTGTGTATACACAAAATATACAAGCAACATACTGAAAATATACATATTATATACAACAAATATATATAAAATATATAAAAACTAATTTCATGTAGAGATGAGTTGATTATTAATCAGAAAAATATACTGTATATACCAAATATACAATAAATATATAAAATGTATACATAAATTAGATTTTCTTTACAAATGTTGAATAATGATAAAAAATAGACTGTATACACCAAATATACATAAAATATACAAAATATACATGGCTTGTTTTTGGTAAAACTATCATCATTACATAAAAAACTGTAGAACAACACAATTTTATATTTCAACATCTCTGCAAGAAAATGTTCTATGTATATTTTTTTGTATATTTCTTGTATATTATTCGTATAGCATACATATATTTCGTATATACAGTTATCTGTTTTCTTAATCATTATTAACATCTTTGCAAGAAAGTACTCGATGTATATTTTCTATATATTTTTTATTTTTTTTTTATATCTTTTGCATATAATGATGATAATTTTACATAAAAAACTGCAAAACACCATAGAAATGTTAAAGAGAATAAAATAAAAATTAATTTGTTCGGTGATCGTGAACCAGCAACCAACAAACTTTTGGCGAGTAGATCACGAACTAGCAAACTTTCAGTGAGTAGATCGCGAATCAGCGAATAGAACAGATCGCACACCTGCACCTTGAATTTTTCTATCTGTTACTTTGCATCAGCAACCTTGTCTTCAAGTTTTACTTCAATCTCAAAGTAAGTATTCTTCGAAGTCTTCACTAAAATCTTCATCTTTGTCTGCAATTCTGCAATTCTCTTCTTCTTCTTCTTCTTCTTCTTCTTCTTCTTCTTCTTCTTCTTCTTCTGGCACACTTGAAAAGAACAACAAAACAAATGAGAAATTAGGGCATGATGAACGGAAATAGCATTGCACGATTTGAATGATTTTGGTAAGTTTGTTATTCGAATATAAATAACATATAGCGTGCCAATTTGTTATACGGTATTAACGAAAATAAAATGAAAACGTTGACAAAAGTAAAAAAAAGAAAAGTTGCGCGAATTTTTTTTGATAATATTGTTAAAATATTGGTAATTTATGTAATTTCCTCTTTTCTTTATTGCTTTGAGTTGGACCGATTTGGTGGATGGGCTGGACCAAAATTTTGGGCTAGGCTTTGGCTGCTTGTATTTTGGGCTTTTTACGTGTCTATATAGTATTTAAAAATATATTACAGATATAACATATATTTCAATACTATACATATAATTAAAAATTAATTACAAAAATATCAAAATTTGGGGTGTTACCATTTTAAACCGAAAAAGCCCATAAAATCAGCAAAAAAAAAAAAGAAAATAGCAACCAAAAAAGGAAAACTACTTTTATTTCACATTTAATGAAACATATTAGGAGAAATATGTTTTGTTTTGACCAAAAAATCAGTTTGCTTATATTTTGTTTATATTTTTGGTATATTATGATATATTTTGGTATATTATGATATATTTTGATATATTTTGTTTGTATTTTTTATAAT
>JAJIYU010002661.1:0-29298 GCA_030144865.1 Tinospora cordifolia | reverse complement strand
CTAAGATAAATAACATCCTCCCAGCATACTCACTAAACCATTTGTTAAAAAAATGATATCTTATGCATGGATTTATAGCGAAAGAATCCTAAAAAAGCAGAGAAGTTTAATATCAAATATATTGGAGAGTACAAGAATCATCAGCAATAAAGTACAGACATTGCAAATAATAAAAGTAAAGTATGATTCAATATTGGTAAATGATAAAGTGCAATACAACAACAAGGGCAACAAAGCCCTGAGCTTCTCAGCATCACAGCACAAACCGAGAGCAAAGCTCCTAGGCACAAAAATTGAAGATCATATTGTGACATAACAGCAACATATGACAGTGGAAAAGCATTACAAAGCCACTTCCAAACAAACAAATGGTCTGTGATGATAAATATATACATGCCTTTATTAAGAGCTATTGTGAAATCTCCTTACAGAGATTCAAACTTGATTACTATCACCTGCTTACTTACCCTCTTAGCATTCTATTGAAGACAATGGTGTCTGCATGTGCATCTTCTGCTATTTGAAGTGAAGAAACAGCCTGTGCGGCAATGAGCCCAGCTGAGATTTCCTCAAAGTATGGGCCTTGGAGATCTCTTCTGAAAGCATCCGACGATAATGACCAGCCTCCAACCCCATAATCATTCCACTTGCATCCCCAACCATAGGCATCAGAAAACCATCCTACCCCCTCGAGGGAATACTTTGCGTTTTGATTAGAAAACCCTGCTTTACATCCTCCCATGAGAAGTCCTATGTTGCCTGATCGGTTCCAAGGTTTGAATCCATCGTCCTTTTTCAGTACAATCTTACATGAATCATCCGAGTCTTCACCAATAAGAACATGCATAGCTACAGCCTCAGCTATTGCAGCTCCCTCTTCATCAAGTCGCTGTTGTTCCTCTATCTTCTTCTGTTTCTTCTTTTCCAGTTCAGTCCGGATAGCAGCAGAAGTTGCGAGAGCTTTCTCCAGGCGTCTCTTTTTCTTTTCAGCTTGTTTGAGACGATCTAGCTCATCCTTTGCTTGCTTCTTCTTTCCTTTTCTAACAACAGACGGTGCTTGCACACATCTCATATTATCCATGGCTGCTAGTAATATCCCTCTCTCTCTCTCTCTTGCTAACCAGTCAATCCAATTTGGTCAACTTCTTTTTGAGTGTGATTCCCTAAAACTGTCTAAATTTTCTTCATGACCATTCTTCTCCTATAAAATTCTATCTTCTTTACTTCTAAAAAATGGGAAATACAAAGGAAGCTAATGGAACAATACCTACACCCACTCAGGTCTGAAGGAATATCTCATCTTCCGAACAATACAATCCCAAACAGAAACTACAGGAGACAGCATAAGAGCAAAGTGGTATGCACTGATTGACGAATCCCTTGGCACCATTCTCCCTATTTTTCCACATCCCTTGCATTTCCCCATCCTAATATGAAAATTTACAGAAGCCGTTGGCCCAAATCTCAGAAGCAAAAAATCAGACACTTGATTAAAGTTCACATGGCACACCCCACTGCAGCAAAAGTGAAGACAAACAACAACATAACACTGTTAATATGTATTAGTTTCACAAGTAACAAATCTAGAAACTACATGAACCGAAAACACAAATAATGAACGACTTCGAACTCTAACCCTAACAATTACCCCAACTAAAGAATATATATACAGGCACCAAGTGCAATAGTTATGTTCAAGTAAATCTTAGTCTAAAAACAGTACTAAACAGAGCCTAAGATCCAAAATCACAGACACATACCACAATAAATTTTCCTACGAGCAGAACTCAAATTCCAGTGATGAGAGAAATAATCAATACAACCCAACAAGAAAATCCCAACCCTTATAACCACATCAATCGATAAATTATTAACAAAAGAAGAAGAAAAAAAACACCCTGGCCAAGGTGTAAAACAATATTAATCACCAACCTCAAAATCTTTGAGAACGCAACGCCCCTATCCCCTGGGATCTATATAACACTAAACCCACCCGAAACCCTAACTAATTGAAGAAGTCAAAACAAACACTAGACATCCTAAATTAGGGCTCTTCACTAGATCCAATTAACCCAATACCAGACATCGATCTAAATAAAAGTACCAAACTCAAATAAACCCACAAAGAAAATTGCCAGATCGAATAGCGCCAAAACCAATCAAAACTACCCAAAAACCAAACCAACTAAAAGATCAATTTTTTATTCAGTAAACGTGACCAAAAGATCAGAAAAACACATACTGAATCAAGTCTCGGAGAGGTTCACCAGAAAACAGCACAACTCACCAGACGAAAATGGCGGATAGAAAAGCGGGTTTGGAGCGTTCTCCGTCTTCATATCTACCAGATCAAGCTCAGATTTTTGTTACCCTTTTCAGTACAATTCTCACACTTCTCAACAGATAACCTAATTTAGCGAAAAAATTAGGGTTGGTATCAAAATTGAACGCTTGAACCTGGATCTGAAAGTATACCTAATTCGCTCTCTCTCACACACACACAGAGAACGTGGACTTGAAGGATAAGAAAACCGCCACATGACACCAGCGTGGGAGTAAACGGAGAAAAGTAGGCACGAAAAGGGCATTTACGTCATTTCATTCCTCACCAATTTCAATCAATTTTTAATACTTATTAAAGCACTTACTGTATAATTACTTTTTTTTTTAAATATTTTACTTTTTAAAATAATATTTATGTCCAAATATTTTCTCTAAATTCACTTAATTTTTTTTAAACTACTCTTTTTGTAATCTTACAATTAAATAAAACCTTTTCTTCTTTAATAAAAATAATTAAATAAAACTTTTTTACAAATTAGACATATGTATATATTTTTAAAAATCTTTAAGCTAACTTATTTTTTTCAGAGTCCTTATATTTTCACTCCTTTATCAAATATGTTCATTTGTGGTCTTATTTTCTTTTAACAATTAAAAAATAAATTGCACAAAAATTAAATAAAGTTGAAAAATGGATATTAATATGCAAACTGCAAATACAAATAAATAGTTTTGGCCTGCAATTTGTAAAAAAAAAAAAATATTATGAATAATTTTTTTAATGAGCTTGAATGAGAAAGTAGGAGCATTAAAAATAAGAAGATGAGAAGAGAAGGTTTTAGAAGTGATATATATGGGGAGAAAAATGATTTTAGGTTTTTCCACAAAAAAAAATTGACATTTATATATATATATATATATATATATATACAAAATTGTGATGAGATTGACGTCCAGAGAGTGGGTCCCCCATTTTTTAAATCAGGACCGTTCAGTTGCCTCAGGTGGTGTATTAATTTTACCTCTTATCTTATAAAATAAAGAATAATTCAATGATATCCGAAAACCCAATGATCTTTTGCCACGAACTATAAATTTTATCTATTCATTTTAGTATACAAAAATAAATAAATTCTTTTGGTCTTTATCAGTGATAAATAGACTGAAATTACCAAACAAGCCACCTTGGCTGCATGTTACAGAGCTAGTCCTCCTTTTAAGTAAAATTTTGTGTTCAAAATCTTACAAATTCTGAATTGGTTAAGCAAAGCATGAATATTAATCATCTAAGACAAAAAAAAAAAGTTCTTTTAAACCATTTTTAAAAATAAAAATCCTAAGTTTTATATTTGAAAAACTATGCATGACGAAAGATGAATTATCATTATAAGCATATTATTATGCATTTAAAAAAATCAATCTCTTTTTTTAAGTATTAAAACAAAATTAAAAGATATTAAGATGAGATAAAGCTAAAATTATTAATTATTATAATTTTTAATGAGTTTTCCCTCCCCTATATGCATTACTAGTGAAAAAAAAAAATCCGTGTATCAATTTGTGTTCTTAACCATTTTTAGACATTAATTCCACATCGACTAGAAAAGTTTTCCGTGTGCGACTAAAAATTATTCCTTAACGCCCATTTTCCTCTGGATGCGTTACTAGTAAAAAACATTGACTAAGTCATTATCATTTAAGTACTATATATATATATATTTTTTTTTTCATTTAAAAAATTTGAATTATGAGCATCACCGCCACTGGTAATTTCAGTACTCCACTCTCCACTGGCTCAACCAAAGAATAGTGGGTCAGCTCGATTAATTCATTCCAACATTTCATTTAATTCACAAGTAGATTGATGCCCTACATGATTTCCAACACATATTTTTATAATAAAAACAGGTACTTATATAAACGTAAATATTATCTTCATGTTAATTTGTTTGGATGGTTACTTATACAAATATTAATAGTCCCATCCTACTTAATGTTTCACACAAAAAATGATTCCTACTGCCAACATTTGAATTTGCTAATGCCTTGCCTTTCAAAAACATAACTCCACGATCATTGTTTTTGTAATTGACCACGTACTTAGTGTAGCGCTCAAGAACAATCCTGGCTGTTGGCGATTGGAAATAAAATTTCATACCAAAAAGTTATACGAATAATGGAAGTTGAAGTATGTTCCAGGCTTGAAAGTTGTCTTGATTAAAATTTAAAAACCTTATTCATCAAATCTAAAAGTTTCACTTCCTTCTTCTTTAAAGTCTACACTTAAATAGAATGTGCCCTGAAACCAATTCTGAAAATTGTTTTTGTTTTTTTTTTTTTTTGGGCTTTAGGAAGGTAAGATTTTTTATTTATATTATTTTATAAAACAACATAGTTGACATGGACCAACTAATCAAACTCATCAACACTTACTGTAATAGTGGTTCAATTCCTTGAAGGATCTAGTTTAGGCAATTGATCAGAAAAGGGAGAAAAAAAAAAACTCCACAAGCAACATTTCATGACTCTTACATATTTCATCCATCTAGCAACCTAACATTTATGGTCATACTTACATACATAAGATCTCCTCACATTCAACAGCTTTTTAAACAAATTAAAGAAGTTTCCATCGAGAGGAACACAATCACACATTCACCTCTCAGTCCTCACTGTTTTTATCATGGTTTGAGACTAAGTCCAGCAATGAGAGAGCAGCAATGGGTCCAAGAACTGGTGGAAGAGGTGGTTTGGTAAAGGTGACAATTGGCTCTGCCTTTTCATCGGTAATAGTTGCTGCTCCTTGACCTTCCCTAAAACCCTTGTTCCCTTGCTTGGTACTAATACATTTCATCATAATTCCTGAATTTTCACACATTAATTCTCATGACTTAGTTGTAAAATATGGAAAAGAACAAGGACAAAGAGACAGAAAGAAGGACAGAAGGCCATGGAAAAAGCGACTTACCGTTACCCATTCCTTCTTTTAATGGATATATTTGTTTAAGAATAGTTTTTGCTGGTGATAATTCAGCGGTTCCTCGCATGTGGGAAGCAATATCTTCTTATTCTTGCCAATTTCTAGTTTTAATTGACAAATAGCTAAGTATCAAAGTCTAAAGTAATTAAGTTTACATAAAATCTCAAATTGAATTTTCATGAAAACGCTGCGCTGATGAAACCTTAGTAAAATGGCTTGGAAATGGAAGTGCGTCCGTTAGACAACATAATCTAATCTCTTGGAGCATCAAAAAAAAAAAAAAAAAACCAAGAATAATTTCATAAATTGTTAAAAGAAAATTCCAAACATAAGAACGAGGAAACAACTAACCAAAGCCCAGAACAAACACATTCAATCATACGGAACGAGAAGATCATCAACTCAAACACATATTCTAGCAACCCAGATCGCACAATAATCAGAATCAGGAAATCCAAATTTCCCTGTGAATCGAAATGAGCAAAACAGAATCATAGATTCATGAAAAGTTCTTACCTTTTTCTTGATCAGCTCTCGAAACTCTGCAGTAACACTCGACCCAGGACGGAGTGCGTAGGCCTGTAGGGTAGCCAAGGTGAAGTTTCTTGAACATTCGGTGACTTAAAAGCGAAACACCACGGCGATCCAGTACTACAGCAAGTGCTGCAACTAACCAACTACCCAACAAATCGGCCGAGCCACAGGTGGTTGACTCACTGAGTCGACCATGCAACAAAAACCCTGATTTATCTTTTCAACTTTCATTACAGTTCACTTCAACGACATAAGAACCAACAATGTCTTCTTCTTCTTCTTTGTTCTTCTGATCTATCACAAATCCTATCAATTTCTGTTAAACATCACACGGCCATGATTTCTCTCCAACTATACCCTATAAACCCTAACTCAAGACCTTTCAGCCGAAAAAGCTTAAATCCTGGCTTCAAGAGAAAACCCTATAGAACTTCTTTGACAGTTTCAGTTCTTCAGTGGAACCGAAAACCCCAATTCGCCGGCGAAACACCCCGGGTGGTCGTCATCACCTCTGGCAAAGGCGGAGTCGGAAAAACGACGACAACAGCGAATGTCGGCCTCTCTCTAGCTCGTCTCGGCTTCTCTGTCGTGGCCATTGACGCCGACGTTGGTCTTCGAAACCTCGATCTCCTCCTCGGCCTTGAAAACCGCGTGAATTACACTGCCGTCGAGGTTCTCAACGGCGATTGCCGCCTCGACCAAGCCCTAGTTCGCGACAAGCGCTGGTCCAACTTCGAGCTTCTCTGCATCTCGAAACCTCGTTCGAAACTCCCATTGGGGTTTGGCGGGAAAGCCCTAATCTGGCTCGTGGACGCTCTGAAAACGCGTCAAGAAGGCTGCCCTGATTTCATCATCATCGATTGCCCTGCAGGCATCGATGCCGGATTTATCACTGCAATTACGCCGGCGAATGAAGCCGTGCTCGTCACTACACCGGACATTACAAGTCTTAGAGATGCTGATAGGGTTACTGGATTGCTGGAGTGTGATGGGATTAAGGATATCAAGATGATTGTGAATAGGGTTAGGACTGATTTGATAAGAGGAGAGGATATGATGTCGGTGTTGGATGTGCAGGAAATGTTGGGATTGGCATTATTGGGAGTGATTCCTGAGGATTCAGAGGTGATAAGAAGTACGAATCGAGGGTACCCATTAGTGCTAAACAAACCTCCAACCCTGGCTGGGCTTGCATTTGAGCAAGCAGCATGGAGGCTTGTTGAGCAAGATAGTATGAAGGCTGTGATGGTTGAGGAAGAGCCCAGGAAGCGAGGGTTCTTCTCATTTTTTGGAGGTTAGGAACTATTGCTGAATTGGGTTTGTGTCTGTGATTTTGATTAAGGAAAGTTTTGTGGTTTTTTGGTAGAGATGATTGTTCAAGAGGTATCTGTTAAAAAAGGTAGGAGGAAGGGGGAGGCTTTGTACAGAGAGTAGGTAACTTTGTCCTTCTTCAGTTTATTGACATTGTTGTTTAGAATTGTTGCTGTGCATCTTACTGTCCAACTCCTGAAAATTGTTATCCTCTCGTTTTTCTGGTTGATAGAATTATGTTTATTAGAGGAAAGAACAGCTAGACGAGTCTTTCTGAATGATTCATATCATGGGTAAAGATAATTGGTTTCATCGTCCTTCCCTTAGTGAGAATTATGGATCTAATTTAATTTGCATCTTTGAAATACATGTTCAGTTTATTGATTCTAATGATTTTGCTTCATTGACAATATACCCAAATCTTGATTGCAATTCATTTTGGTCCAGTGGAACTAAGTTTCCACCCGTATGTCTCTGCCATGCATGCGCTACACAGAAGGCTTCACTTGAGTTTTTGCTGCAAAATGATTGGCAAATTAAAGGATGTTGATGGATGAAGATAGATGTCTCTCAATTTCCGAGCTCAATGAAATTTTTAGATAGCCTCTTATGTATATGATGTTTCATCTTACCTTTGACCTTTTTAATCTAAGGTGTTTTTGTATGGGTTCAGTTTGAATGTAACAACCTCAATGTACTGTAATTTGAATTAGATACAACCATTGATAAAGGCCTTTTCGCACAATATCTGAAGTCATTCCCTTGAATTGCGCACAAATGTTAGGAATGAATTGAAGTGGGAAATACTTTTTAGTGTGAAATAAGTGGCTTCCCCAACACTCTTGTCAAAAAAAAAAAAAAAAAAAAAGGAAATTGGAGGTGTGTGTGAGTGGGTGTGTGTGTGTTCCCTTTGCTTAGTCCCACATCACCTACCAATCCCTTGGTTAAGCTTATATCTTTGATTCGCGTCTTCTTAAAAGTTAGAATCCTTTTTAGGTTAGAGACTCTTTAGGTTGGGTCTAGTATAGGCAAGATCTATGGGTCTTTGTTAGATCTGAACTCCCTGTTTTCATTATCCTCTCCTTCCTCAACACTTAGTATAAAAAAAAAAAAAAAAAAAAAAAAAAATCAGCTTCATCTAAAGCACTCGTCCCAAGGGAAGATAGGGTCTTTACTATGACGAGAGAGACTTCAAATCCTTTGCTTTATCAGTGGTTATACCTTGATTTTGATTTTGACAACCTGTCAGAGGACTTCAAATCCTCTGCATTCCTGCTTGAAGGTCTCAATGTTGGTATGCCTAAGTATTGTTCCCTTTTTTATTATGGTATAAGGATGCTCTTTGCTCAAGTACTAAGCAAAGAGCAATGAGTGAAACGCATGTTCTTTTGATGTACTCTCCATTCTTGCCAGGAACTTGTACTCAGAACCACAGGAAAACTCATTTTCAGAACTGGATATTTGCCAAAGAAGCTCTTCTCAAGAAATTTAAACCAAGGTTTCTACAGTAGTTTTCGTGATTTTAATAGTTGCATCCGGGATTATGGCTTTGTATACAGATGGGTCTGCTAATCCTTACAGTAACAAAACATTCAGTTCCACACTCTCGATGTAGGGTATGGACATGGACCCTTTGAAGATCCACTACAGCCCTCAAGAAACTTTTACCCCTTCATTGACGATCTGAGACTCAAACTCGCTCACCTTTGTGAAACCTTCTGCTTCCTCCGACCTTCAAGCCAATGCGTCATTGTCATTGGGGCTCCTATTATAGCCAATCAAGAAAGTGCTTATGGCATCCTTTGCAATTTGCGAAGCAGTCTAGGTCCTAACGCTGTAATATCACCTGATCACAAAAATACAATCAAATTCACAAGTTTATCTTTTCAGGCATAAATTAGCGAGATGGAAGCACAATTATATGATTTTAACGAACTTAAAATACCGGCACCAAGTGTTATGACGACAATTTCCCTCTCAGGCATGTTTGATATCTCATGGGCCAATTTGTCTACAACATCTTCCTGACAAGTGTATGGACAAACAAATGAGATGAGAATAAAATATTACAATGGCAAGTTGCATGGAAATTAATGACAGTTCATATTTTTGCTTGAGTTACGACTTCGTCAAATGGTAGGATAATGCATTGGCATGAAGAAATATTGGCCAAACGAAGTAACAAAACGTCTAATAGTGTCTAGACCACATTTGAAATTGCTAAAAAACGGATAAAGAAAGGAGAAACCTAGTAACCTGTGATAATATTGCATTACAAATTGTTACCAATTAGTAGATGATAATACCTTAAATTATAAAGAAATTACACATGCTAGTAAGAACACAATGAAGCAGAGCTCATTCCAAATGTTAAAGCTTAATATTGTTTTACCACTCAATAACTTTGATGAATAACATTAGCTAAGGCATGTTCACATAAAAAGAGGATGATTTGCTTAGTAGTGATGGAGAGAATGAGCTAAATTGGATAACAGATAGTTTTTTAAGGCTCGCATTATGATCAGTTGAGCGAGAGATTGTGAATGTAAGTAGGATTGAAATTGGCAGGTAAGGCGGATACTAGAGTGCTTAGAATCAATGAATGTCAATCAACTTAAAAACGCCATTTCCAATGGCAACAGTAAGCACATTTGTCAAATTAGTCAAGCTGAGGTCAAGTAGTTGCAAGCTTAATACTGTGAAATAATCAATAATAAAGAAAAATAGAATGCAGCAGTAATTAGAATGTGATTGTATATATGTGTTAGAGCAATGGACACAAGCCTAAGCTTTACCTAAGTGATTGGGGTTTGGGTAGTATGAATGAAGTGAGTCGAATAAAGTCTATCTAAACATCTTTTCTTATGATATTAATTCTTAATCGTGATATTTAAGTCGTGAGTTGCAAGTGAATCTCAAAATTTGAATCAATGAATCTGTGGGATTCAAAGCAACACTATGAATCATGTATAATTATTAATTTCTAAATACATTTATTTATATTCTTAATGTTACTTTAGATGTCTACTATAAAATTTAAGATCTTATTTTTAATTTGTGATTTATTAAGGTTATAAATTATCATCAGTTCTGAAGTCAAAGAAGTGCATATAAATATACTACAACGTTACATCACAGCTGAGAAGCTCACATTGACTTATAGCTTATAGCTTAACAAGTGACTCAACAAGTGGATAAAAACACTTAAAAACAATTAGACAACAAAGAAATACATATTGAATTCTTGATATAAACTAATATTAGTGTAAAAAATAAAGATTCAACTATTTCAAACAGTAAGTTCAACTACTTATTGCATTACCATATGACATACAAGTTCAAAGTTAAACTAAGTCAACAAATTACAGAATATCAAATCATTCATCAAAACTTTGTTGTGTAATATAATAAGATCAAGCCCTTGCTGCAACCTTTTTTTTTTTTTTTTAATCACAGGGACTAGATTTTTTTTAATCACATGTTTTTTCTCTTTTTGTTAAAACTAGTTTGTTTTAAATAGTAAACTTATTATTTATTAATTTTAATGATTACATAAATTATGGAGGCATAAATATAGAAGAGCAAAAAAGAAGCCCTCAAATCGGTCCAAATCAATGCATGTGAATAGTGTGATTCTCGTCCATTAAACCTAATTTAGGGGCCATAGCAATTCTGACTGTCATATTCTTAAGTGTTGTTCATTGCTCTAACCAAATCCCAATCACCTAAGTAAAGCTTAAGTGCATGTCCATTGCTCTAACACATATACAACATCGCATTCGAATTGCTACCACACTCTATTTATATTTATTATTGATATGCAATTTGCATGATTTGAGATCTGACTGCCATATTCTCATCTTGACTAGCAATGGACACCCACTTAAATCGTGCAACTGCAATTCTGACTGCCATATGCTTAAGTAGTGTTCTTAATTCTTTAGGGTGCAATGAACAATCAAGGTAAGAGACACTTTTGACAGATAAGAAGGCACAAGGCTAGGCTCGAAGCCAAGTGATGCAAGGCTCAAAAAACATGTAATCGTTCTTTAATAAATTTATTATCAATGAATGAACTATAAATTCAAAAAAATAAAGCAAACTAACATTAAATAAAAGAAATTGTCAATCACTTATATCATATAACAAATTAATAATAAGACCAAGAAAAAAGCAGGTGGCATTAAGATGTCCCTAGGCATCAAATACAAGGAGGCCATTGCGTAGACATTTTTAGGAACTTCTAGGCAGGAAATAGATGTTTAATTTTAAAATATTAAGCACTTTGTTATAATTTTGAAAACTTAAAGGAGATTATTCTTCATTCCATGGTCTATACAAGATCCTTGCCAAAACACTACGAGACTTAAGATGATTTTTCATTCCACTATGGAGTTTTCCTATTCAACTTTTGTTCAAGGATGATAAAACATCCATGCAGTGTTCATTGCTACCTAGGTAGATAGAGGATTTAAGGTGTACAACAAGAAGGGAATAGTCTTCAAAGTAGAATTTGCTAAGGCAATTTCAGATGTCAGACAAGAAGGAAATAGTCCTCAAAGTAGACTTCACCGAGGCTTATGTTCTATAGATTGGGTTTCTTGGAATTTTTTCAGTTACAAAAGGCATTGTCGAGAAATGGATATGTTGGACGATGTGATGTTTGAACTTAATTATATATCTTGCGCAATAAAGAAATAAAAATTCACCAAATCTCGACAACATTCAACTAATTATTTCAATTTTTTTGGCCTCTAAACCAAAATCTAATTATAAAAGAAAATTTATAGCAATTTGAAAAAAAACTTTGAAGTTTTTGCCAAAAATCATGAAAACTTAAAAAATTTCAATGAATTTCGTGAAATACACAAATAAACAATATTAAATTTTTAACATGTGTAATGGATTAAACATTGTTAACGTTTAAATACATGTTTGAAAATATTACATTTATACTTTTATATGTAAAATATATCGATATATATATATATATTTTTCATCATTTTTAATAAAATTTTCATATTTTGGCATTTACATAGATTTTTTTGAGCTACTCTAAGTTGGCAAAATTTTATAAAATTTCTCTCGAATTTATCGTACTCTTTGAATTAATTATAATTTTCAAATATTAAAGTTTAAGGTGTAACTAACAAGGTTCAAAACTAATTTTGCCTCACACTTTGACCTTTAAAACTTGAAATCAATTCAAAAAAGTTTGAAAAGTCTTGAAAGAACTTTGTAAAAATTTGCCAACTTAGAGAAGTTTAAGAAGTTTTTATACAGTTTCTTAAAAGGGAAGAAGGGTGTTGAAATCTCTCATCTCTTATTCGCAATTCGCAAATGATACTTTGTTCCTTTCAAAGGGGGGTGAAGGCAACACTATTGACTGATTTTGACTGTTTTAGCTCCATGTTCGGTCTTGAAATCAATGTTGCCAAGTGCTAAATGGCATATATTAACATAGACAAGGATGTAGTCCTCATGCTAGCTCACAAGGTACAACATTCAATTGGTGTTTCATTTATGAATAATCTCAAGCTCTCTCTTGGAGGCAATCCAAATGGAATCCAATTTTGGGGCCCAATCATAGCCAAAGTTTCAAAGAAATTGCACGATTGAAAGTGTGCATTTTTCCAAAAGGGGGCTAGTGACTCTCATCAGGGCAAATATTAAATGCCCACTCTACATACATTTATGTATTTACTACATCCATGCTAGACTGAGAGGGGAAATCAAGAAAAAATTGAATCCTTGTTGCAAGGCAAGGACGATATGAGTCTAAGTTCATTATGAGATGGGATGAGGTTCACAAACCAATACGGTGGCCTCGTATTGGGACTGGTAGGTTGAGGAACAAGACCTCTATGGCAAATGGTTGTGGAGGTTTGCTACAAAACCTAACACATTATGCAACCAAGTTGTGGGCAGCATCTATAGCAGGAGATCCATTCTTGAGCATGACAATTCGCATAAAAGTAAAAGTTTGTCCTTTTGCACTGCCTCCTTGTTGGCAACAAGACTACTTTCTAGACTTTGAAAAGACAATGCAATGGGAGACACCTCATTGGTAAAGTCTTTTTCCCATCTTTTATTACTTATCCTTGGTTAAGAACCAAATTATTGTCATATTGTAAACCCTAGACTACCATCAAATGCCCAAATAGAATGGAGCTTTCACTTCTCCAAAAGAACTGATAGACAGACACTTTAGGGAGATCCCACACACCTTGGCTAGATTGTCATATGCAATATTCTTCCATAATCCAAATCGAGTTTCTTGACACCCAAACCCTAGTGCCTCTTCTCCACTAACTCCTTTCTTGAAATCCTATGTTGCACCAACCAAATACATTCATCCCCTCGTTTTTTATGGCATGTCAATGCTCCACCAAAGGTAAGGTTTTTGGGATGGTTAATTAGCCACAGAAGAGTAAACAATTGTGAGCTAATGCAAAATTTTAAAAAGACTCCAAATTGGTGATTTTCTCCTCATTATTATCTTTTTGTTTTTAAGAAGTGGGAAGCCTGGATTGCATCGCCTTTGCATGACATTTTGCTAAAAATATGTGGCAGGTGGTCTTTGTTCTCTTGGGGAAGGTACCAAACCCCTTCTTTGGTGGAAGAAGGGCTTGTCTTTACTCATCTCCTTTCCCTTTCTCATGGAAAGTAAAAAAACAAGAAAGGTTGCATCTTATGCCACCCTCATGGTCATTAAGGCTTGAAAGGATTCCAATTGGCATGTACTTGGATTCATGCTTCTCCAGGGGTATTGGGGTGTCCATTTCAAGGTCGCTATCGAATTGGGATAGTTTTATACTCTACAATTTGCCTCCTCATAAAGCTGTAGATGGTTATAGGTTTTCTTTCAATCAATTTATTTAGTCTTAAAATATATAACTGAAGATTAAAAAAGAAGACTTTTATCTTCAAAATCAACTTTCATATGACAGCCTAAAGGGGTTGAATTGTGTGCATCAAAGGTTTACTGCTCCTTATCCCCTTTTTGTGTATTAAGTGATTAATTACTCCCATTAAGGATATTATGCAAGCAAAGTATAGTAAATGATGATGCAAATGCTATACAAAGAATGACACAACTATTTATAGTAGTTCGCGCCTTCAAGGCCTATTCCACTACCTAACCTCCTAGTAGAGTAAGTATGACTTTTCCTTTGGCGACAAAAAGCGTAGGGCGTCATAATGGTAAAACATAAAAAAAATTCTTACTATCGTAACATTAGAACACATCTATATATATGTGTGTGTTAGAACAAAAGATAGACTATAATAAATACATGGTCTAGAACGAGCAACACAGAGTTAAATTAGAATGTGAGCAAAAAATGTAAAAAATACATGGTCCAAAATATAACCAAAATATCTTGCTCACCTAAGTCCTATCTATATCTCTCAAGTACATCTATCCCTAGGGATCAACATCACCTAGTGGAGGAGGAAGAACTACTTGCTCAACTTGTGCAACTTTAGTCTCCCATGAGTTCAAACGAGAATGAATATGATCGAATTCAACAACTTCATCTCTATAAAAAGGTCAAAACATCTCCATCATATGCTAAAACTCTAAATGCATTTGTCGTCGAGGAGGAACGGGTGAAGTCCTCTCAAAAGCAAATTGCACCAATTCCTCCTCAATGATAGATACGTTCCAAGTTTAAAAAATGGTGGAGATGTTCTAATCTTCTCATAGATATGTCATTGCTGAGTCATATTCATCGTTGTTTTGATTTGTTGGAGTCGAGAGTTGCACGAGTTGAGCAAGCAATTATTCATTATTCCTCCTCAAATAGGTGATATTGATCTCGAGGGATAGAGGTATTTATAGGAGAGAGATAGATAGGAGAGTGAGATATTTTTGTTATGTTTTGGACCATCTATTTCTCACATTTTTTGGACCATGTATTGCTTAGTCTAGACCATATATTTATTATAGTGTATAACATCTTTTCTTCTGACAAACATATATATATATATATATATATATATATATATATATATATATGCGTTCTAATGTTACGATACTCAAATTTTCTGTGTTATACCACTATGACATCCTACACTTTCTGCCTCTTTGATACATTTTATGGTAATTCATGATTTATACTAGCTACTAGAGGGAGAATATGATTGCCAAAGGAAAAAAAATCAAACTTACTCTACACCTTTTGGCATGCTTCAAAAGGGGATGATATATGGAAATTTTTTTTATTAATTCTTCGATGTTCTCAAAAAGAATTTGACAAGATTGAAAAATACATTATATTCATGAGTCAATAGGAAGAGTTGCTAGAATTATAGGGAGTCTAGGTGCTATATACCATAATCATAATTTTTTTTTTTTGACTCAAACATTTATATTTTATTTTTGCGTATTATCTGAGTTTATGTCATATATACTTTAATTGTTTCCAAACACATGCTCTGCTCTATCACATGTGTCCGGCTTGTCTCATCCTTAATGATAGTTTTCCATGATAGGGAGATTCTTTACCATTATCATACCATATCAATTATGCCTTATTTTATAAAAAATTGCACTTGTTTGCAATCATTGAAAAAGTGGAGATCGCTGGTCCAAAGGTGTAGTCGTATGACAACTATCCTGTTTCAATGGTTCTAAACGTGTTATGTATCACTGATATGTATGTTAAGTATTTCATTTGTGAAGGTTGCTATCTCAATGATCAAATAGCTCATCACAAGAATTCCTCAATAGCATTACAACATACAATTAATCAAGATTTAGAATGGATCAATTCGAGTCAAGATTTGAAGACGGATATTCAAAATTGAAAACCAAGTTCGAAGTGAAGATCAAATTAAAACCAAAGATCGAGTCATTTTCATATTCTGCAGGGTATACAATCAATATTTGCACAAACCAAATTAGATTGCATATCAAGAGCATCATTAGTCCATATCATATTTTAATTAATTTTAAAAAAAGCACTAATTACAATAAATTTTTTTCATGTCATTGCTCCACCTGTTTAACGTGTCGTGTTTTGAATAGGCTTTGAATACTTCTCATCAGTTGGGTTTAAATATTGTCTTCTTGAAATGTTTAAAAATGAAAATTTAGAATTCAACAAAAAGAAGCATGCTTCCACTAGGTATAAGCAGCACTTCAATAAAAGTAATGCAGTGAGGTTTTTTCTTGGCAACCATAAATTTTCAGATTTTAAATTTGAGCCATCCGTGAATTTAAATTTTGTTTAATCTCAATTATCCATTTTTGCAATGGCCAGAATTCGTCCAAGACATAAAAATGTTTTTTTGTCCTCATTTTAATAACAACAGAAAGATAGAAAACAAGAACAGAAAGAAAACAAAACCCTAGACCAAATATTTTTGTGATAAAAGGCTTTCACAAGAAATTTTTTTACTTGAAAGAGATTAAGAGGATTAAAAGCTTGACTTTCCTGCATTCTTGGTGAAGAGTTGAAGAGGTCAAAAAGCATCTTATAAGTGCTCAAGTCCTCATCATCCAAGTATGGATATTTCAATCCATGTTCAAGGATTGATTGTAAAATCTTTTCTCTTTAGTGGTGATTCTATTGATTTCTATTACATATCTTCTTAAGAATCAATTCTAAATTGTATGCATCATTGGTTAGAGTGTTTTTAAAATTATCATTCTCAAATATCTTTCACAAGAACTTCAAGATTTTGTAAATCACATCTTTGACTTAAGCTTATATTTCAACATTTTGTGAAAAATCATTTTAGGTGACCTATACTTGTGTTGAAGGGTTTTTAAGCTTCATGTCGATATTTATTAACCCCTGTCATCATTGCTTTGGAGAAGTACCATCAAAGCAAGATTACTACTTCATATTTTAGTGTTGCATTGCATTTTCATTGACATCTCTTGAAATCAGTTTTGAGGTTTTGTTAAGAGCTCATTTAACTTGGTTTCGATCTGAGATTTTGAATGGTTTAAATATAACTTTTTTTTATTAATCTCAGTGCAATAAGATCATTTTAATTTCCATTGCACTTCATTCTTAGGTTGGCTTGTTGTGAAATTGACAAAATACCAATTTTTGTTTGAGTTGTACAGGAGTTTGTTAATTGAAATAGGGTTAAGTTTCTATAGGACATGTAATAAGTCTAAATCCCTTGTGGAAACTTGACTTGCATTCGAAAAAACCTAGGGTGTGTACTAGGCGAGGTTTGGGTGGAAGACCTAGAAGTGCTAATCAAGGCAATTGTAAAGGCCTAGCGGGGTGTCCTAGGCAACACTTGCAGGCCTAGAGTTGTAAACTCTTCTATTGAAATGATAGAAGTGAGTGAAAAATCCTAACGTAGGAGGTTAAGTAGTTGAGTAGGCTTTCGAGGCAAACCATTATAAATAGATTTTTCACTCTCTATTTAGCATTTGCACCATTATTTACGATATGTTGCATGCATAACATCCATAACTAGATTAATTAATCACTTCAGGCTTAAGAAAAGGATAAACAAGCAATAAACCTTTGATACCCCCAATTCACCTCCCCTCTTGTGTGTCTTATACATATTCTCTTAAAAACTAGCAATACAAAATGTTATGTTTTTTTATGTCTAAAAAGTATGTTTTCTGAGATTTATGAACTTCCCTTAAGACATGTAAAGTTGTTTATGTTTTAAAACCTTCAGATTGATAACCAGCATCCAAGAGAAATGTCTTGAAAAAGAAAGGTCAGTAGGTGTCTGTAGTAATTAAAGCAATTCTTCTTAAATAAAAAGGAAATACAATATGCATACCAGGAAAGGAATATACTCAGATGGTGGGCCACTGATAGAACTGGCTAAATGTCTTCCACTGATATTCCAAACATTTGCTTCTCTAGCAGCATAAATCTGGATCGATCAGAGAAAACAAAGGAAAGAAAAACATTAGCTGACCTTTTTCAGCTAAAATAACGAGAGATGGGCTAGAAATGGATACCTTTGTAATAATCACTCTATCAGCTTCAGCAAATGCTGAAGCAAAATCCTTCAAAAATGCTGCAAGGCGACTGCAGAAACGAATTAAGCTTTGTACAGTATGGTCAGATAACTGTAACTATCATTTTGGCAAAAATTCAGTCATGATCATCATAAATAGAATTAAACGCCACAATCACATATGTAGCAATCCAATTATTCAAAGTCCAACACCTGAAAGTATGTGGTTGAAACACCACCCATAGGTACTTGAATGGAAAAGTTTGACGAGCTGCTTGAAGTACTGCACGAACTTCTGTTGGATGATGAGCATAGTCATCAAATATAAGACAATTATAAATCTTTCCAATCATTTCAAACCGTCTACAGAGACCATTGAAGCTGTTTAAATGTGATGCAATGCAATTGATTGATTCATGAAATACAGTTGCATCATTGATCAATGCACTGACAGTGGCTATTACCTGCAGCTCAAAAGAGAAATTATAAGCAATTCAGATGACAATTACAAGGATTCAAGGTGTTTTTCAAAAGAAATACTTGAACATATTAACAGCCTAGTGATCTACTAAACTTAGGTTGTTCCATCTACGCATAAAAACTCGGGAGCTTTTGAAAATTTCTATACTCACTGCCAATGAATTCAAGACATTATGAACTCCTGGTAACTTTAGGCTGATGTCTACCAAAGCATGTCCCATGTGATGCTGCATATAAATAGTAATAACATAGGATTTTTTAATAGACAGTTTGATCATTATTATCAGTATCATCAAGTGCAACTCCGAGCTCAATAGTAATTTGTGTAGGCTCTAGAATTGGTTATAGGAGTTAGATAGCTTAGAACCTGCTCATTACAAGAATCGGGCACTTCACAATTAATAAATTAGAAACAAAACTCCTACTGCATTTTGAACTGAAAGTATTGCTCTACATAAAAACACCATACTTTCATCACAATAACTTTTAATTAAACACAAAGAGAACAATAATCAAATTATTATGGTTAAGAAGTGAAAGTCACTAAAGTAGGCCACGTCAACATTGTAAAACCCTTTTCTCCATTTACAGTTTTCAAAATTCTCCGAAATACCTAACTAATATTACAATAGATAAGCTAAGTTCCAGTCCCAATTATTACAATAGAAGATCCAAGTTTTTAAACTCTAAGCCCAAACTTCTTGTTGACAACATAAGTATTATAAAATATATTTCTACTGCTAATTGATGCTATAAGTTTATTGCAAGGTCCAAGATCAAACATAACAAGAAAAAAGGTTAGGAATTTTAAAAGTTTTAGAGAATATGAAATTAAGAAAATTGAAGCATTTTATTTGTTAAGTTTCTAGTAGTTTCTTCTTTGATATATATAAAAACATAACATTTCAAAATCACTTCTGAAGTAATCATATTAGCTTATTAATTTTTTAACACTTTTTATTAAAACTAAAGCAATTAAGATGTCACATGTGTGTCCTAACTCTTGAGTGCTTGGCATTGTTATGTGTTAAGCATAAATAACAATATCTTAAGTTTGTTTCACCCATCTGTATTTATTAAGAATATTTGACTTTTTTACTGCAAGAAGTTTCATGCACTCCTTTCATAAAAAGTTCAGGTATATGCATTACATGATGACAGAAAATCACCTTGATTACACCTCACATAATCTAGATTTTGTGTCGGGGCATCCCTAATGAGGGATGCCCAGTGCTCAATGAGCATTGAGTTGGTTAGTTGGGCGTCTAACCAACATGCACAAACACGTTTCTTTTTTCTTTTTTTTTCACATTTTTCAAACTTAAGTTCATTATTTTTTATTTTTGTCTTAACTTTTAAAGATATTTTTAAAATAGATAAATTAATTATTTTAAAAATATAAGTTTGAAAATAAAAAATATAATTTTAAGAATTATAAATAAATTACATATAATATATGTTTAATTGTGAATACTTTAAATTATATGTATTGTGAAAAAAAAAATGTTTTTTATAAATTTCATATTGTTAATAGTTTACATAATGAATTATGGATCTCACACAATACAGCCTAACCATTATGAGAGCTAGTCTAAAAAATTAGAATTTAATGAATTGATGATGTGGTATAGGCATCAATGTCTTCAACGGTTTAAACATTAAAGATACACTTAGTTTAGAGTCTAATTTAAACCAACCAAGCCCAACCTATGCACACCTCAATTTCCTAAGCCGCTAAATGTAACAAAATTAAGTATTTACATAAAACTTTACTTTGAAAACTAATGATCTTTCCTAAAGATTTTTTAAGACAGTGTCTTTGTAAAAGTGGTCAGAATGTAGAGCATGTAAGCGATGATTGCTAAGGAACAAAATGGTGGATCTTGGCTAAAACAAGTGGAGCTATTAAAAATAGAAACTATCAACTTTAACAATGACAATGATTCTGAAATTGTTAAATCCCTGATGACTTGAAAGCAACCACCAGGAATTGCGCAAAAGAGAAAGAAAATTTACCAGTACATAGTCAATGCCACCATGAGAATTTGGACGAATTGATGATGCATGCCAATCATTACAATTTGAAGTTCCATAAGTGTTTATTTTGTAACTAGCATCTGAAATCTGCGATTTCCACCTCAATGCTAAATGCTCAGACATGGTACCCCACTTTCCAAGACTCAGCAAAGTATTTGCACCTTCACTGCAAGGAATCCAAAAAGTAACTCATCAACAGCCAGAAAAGATAATTGATGGCGCTCCATATCTTAGGCGTTTCACAAACTGACATCAACATTAAGACTTAGGTTGTGTTTTGGCTTTCTGTGACTTGTCAAGTTAGCATGTGGTTTTATATCTTAGAATCCTTTGAGCTGAAAAAACAGAACAGTGATAACACCAATAAAGCATTGGCCAATTGAAAGAAACCAATCACTATCAACACACTGCAACATCTTCTAATACAATAGTAATTGGTACATTGGACTGAAACAAAGCACACATTAAAATTTAAGGTGCAAAGTTACCCTCTCTAGGTTGGCATAACCTATGAATAAAATATTTATTTTTAGTAACCTTAGTAATTAATTAATTATTCATAGGTCCTGAGACAATTCTAATACAAATTTATATATATCTAAGTATATTCTAGAATAAACATTATTTTTTCATAAAATGATTGAAAGCACTTCATATTAGTTAAAAATGTCCACCAAAAATCAATTTGTGCCAGATACACATTAGAGAGATTTGACAAGAAGCTTTCACATGCTTCTGAAAAAAAAAATTAAAAGACAACAAATATCAACATTGAAGAGTTGTTGGAGGGTCACTGATGATCACCAAAGATTTTGATAATGTTTCTTGATGAAACAAATAAAAAGAATAAGCTTGGGGAGAGAAAGATTCAGGGGTTTACTGTTCAAAAAATGGGGGTTTTTTTATGAAGCTGTTTTTTTAGAATTAGAGACAACTCCCTATGCTATTTTAAATATTTATATAACATCCCCCTCCTGCAAACCCCCAAACTGCAACTAGGTCTTTTCTCCCAAAATGCCTAGGCATTACCGAGGGGTCACCTTGAAAACACTGATTAAAACTAGTAAGAGTATCATTAATAGTGTATGAAAAATCTATTATTTGCAAAACTACAACCCATGCCCAACTTCATTTGTAACCTTTAGTTCATGTCAATTATTTTCATTTTGATATGATAAATTTCCACTGTAGTTTATTTATATTGATTTATTCAGTCTTATGACTCTCATCATAAGCACATGTACAGAAGAATCATTTTTGCAGCTGTAACCCTTGGTAGAGATGGTGCCTAGAATCTGACCCTAGGTACCTTTCCTTTCTGCTGCTTCAGTTGTCTCAGACCCAGCAGTTAGAAGTTTGAACATCTCAATGAGAACTGTTTATTTTCCCCTAAATCCAGATGTTCCATCTCCTACACATCTATTTCTGTACAAACCAATGTCAAAACAAGTCCCAGCCACTTTTGAACAACTGGCTCTCAAGAGAAGACCATGTGCACATAATATCTGAAGCATCTAAATTTCTGAGACCTTAACACAAGCATGCCCCCATGCCTACATGGGACTCAATTAGCAACAGCGAGCACGCTTCCTTAGACAAATTAAGAAACAAAGATGAAAATAAAATTCTCAATTCATATACAGGGAATTTGGTTAGCAAAATGTTGTTTCCTCAGCAACCATGTAACTTATGAACTTAAAGGACAGTTTTCAGCTTCCTATGATGCAGAAGTACAGGACCATAATTCTGTCATTGTTGTATAACATCATGCATAAGTGTGACACGTAGGCATGACAACATTATATTTACCTATTACCGCATAAAATGAGATGCCCACCACTCCTGATCTGCTTAAGAAATCTGCTGAAAGAGTTTTTGACCGCTTCCTAGACAATAGAATATGAGCATCAGAGAAGAAGATGGAACAAGGTTCATGTAAAATAAAGATTTCTCTGATGGAATATTGATCTTTCAAACCTCATCTTGAAAGATGTCAACATGCTCCCATTCTACATTTGTCACCACAGCTATATTAGGTGATAAGTGTAGGAAACAGCCATCATATTCATCAGCCTACAGCACACAGAAATTGAAAGATTCCACCACCTTATTGTCACTGGAATAAGATAATATATATTAAGGGAATTGTTAAAGTATCACCAATTAAAGAGGTCTCAAATTTTTGTCATATCTTTTCATGGACACTAAGACCAAAAACACCAGCAAGAAAGCAAAGAATTACAAAACAAAAACTCATCATTCAAATGAGTAGAATATTCAAAACATCTAGCACTCTATGTTGACAGAAATATGTTTAGTCTTATAAAAATAAATAAACTTTGTTTCATAAACCTCCAACAACTTTTCCAAAAAGCCAACATAAAAAACTATTAAAATAAAGTAAAATAAAAAATCAAACTCAGTTTAAAATAGGCATGTTTAGGCCAATGGTGGGAAATTAAAAATTCAAATTATTAACAAATTAATGTCATTTAATGCCACATCAGCTTGTGTTTGAGTCTTGGGTCTTGTTTTTCAGATTTGCTTGGTATTTGCCAGCTTAAAAACAGAGTTTTGGAAACAAGTTTTAATTCTGATGTCTTGGGATCCCAAATCAATGGAGTTATTCAAGCCAATTTATGCTAAATAAGCCGTTTTCACAGAAAAATAGCAAAACCACATCTCATCATTTATACACATCTTTATTCCTTCTATTGTGCAATGGATAAATGAAAAACATACCTCCAATACAAAATTGTGACCAAAACCTGAAAGGATATTTCCACCTGGAAACTGGGAAAAGATTTGTTAGGCCAATCATTTCAAGGTAGGCAAAAGAGATTTGTATGTTTCCTCTTCCACCATGCATAATAATGAGAAACTTGGGTTTGAAGAATTGCACATATTCGGTTAAACTACAGGCAGGAAACTCTGAGCAAGATAATGAAAATAGTTAATTGGACCTCAAGGTGTTTTAATGGAAAACATGTCAAGATATCAGAATGGCAGATTTACTTATCAAAGCCAATTATTCCTTCTCTCTTAATTACTTAAGATGCATCAACCTTGCAAAGACCTCATATTGAAAGAGAAAAAGCATGTAAAAGATGTTTGGAACATATATGATACTCATATTAACTGGTAATATATCTGACATTTTATTTATGGTGCCTTTCTTTACAACGCAGTTCGTCAGTGACATATTCCACAAACATGAGTAAGCCAATGCGAGGATTAGTACCTGGGGCACATTGGCCCCTATTACAGCTACAAGATTGTCTCCCATTGCATTCAAAACATATGCCAGCATACTGGCAGTTGTACTTTTCCCTGCAACACCACCATCAGCAACTTTATTATGTTCAGGCAAACAAGCTTTAACATCATTAAGGGAAGACTGATTCAAATCGATCACATTAGTCGTAGTGTTGTTAAAACTTGCAATCAATGTTGAAAATCTATTACAATTTACAATTGGCAATTTGAGTGTTTAATCAAGTGATACATTGAATCTCATCTCACAAAAAAGTTTCCTTTTTAACTTCAACAGAATGCATGGATCTTGATACTCCCAAAATCACTCCTCTATGACATATCCTACTTCAACTCAATAATACACGTCTACACGTATTTCACCTTCTTGATTAATAATGAATCTTAAAAGTAGCCAAGATTTTTACTTTTTGGTATCTATTGGATTCCAATCTTCTTCACTGTCTCTTCATCTATATTTCTACTTCCACTGACATAATATTTAAGTATTTAAAACAGTCAGTTTAAGTTCTACTAATCTTGAATCCTTTACATTCTAGAACAACTCTTCAAACCTCTATCTTAGCATTTTCTCCAAATTTAGTTTCACCAGTAAGCACTATATCATTTGTAATAACACACACAAGAAAAATAGAATTTCTTTGAAAAAGTTTGAGTTATCTTTTAGTGATTAAATTATAGACTGTATGAAAAGGGAAGTTTCAAAAACTCAAAATAATTCAACGTAAGTCTTTTTTTTTTTCCTGTGTCTTATCTTATGCATATTTGTGACATCATTTCAAACACAATACAACAAGAAAAATCTATAATCACTCTTTAAAAGATTTTCTCATTTTGAGAATCTTAAATGTTTAAAAAGTTTTTATCTTAATAATATAGAAGGTTAAAGACTAGTTAGTTAATATTTCATAACTAAAATATTTGAAATACAATAGTAATGAATACAAGCAAGTTATTCTCTAGGACCGTATAAATCAAAATTCTTTAGCTAAGCATAACTTTTAGAAATATGTAAATTCATATACAAATAATATTTCAGAATATATTCTTAAAAAGAATCTATATACTAGAAACTCAAAGTGTAAACTTTAAGATAGCAAGTATCCTGCAATAAAAGGAAGGCAATCTGAAATGTACCACCTCAGCAAATAAATTGTTTGGGCCTAGCTTTAACAATTTAATAACATTGGCACTAGAAAAGCATAACCAACGTTCGTGGTCTTCATTGCTGACATGTAATAATTTGATCCTTCTATGAGCCAAGTAACATATAAATGCAATTGCGATTGCAAATGTATTTCAGCTCTAACCTCAAAATGAAATCTTACAGCATATAGGTGAAAAGCCATGTAGTGATAGGCATAAACATGACCATTATGGATAACTAAGAAACAACATATATATAACATTATTCGACGATAAATGGTCCTAGAATTGATAAAACAACAAAGCGCATAAGGAAAGCTAACTGAAATGGTTAAGTATATAGGACAAACTAATAGTTACAAGTCAAAATCCACTTGGATTGAAGTCATGAAGAAAGACAAATAAGAGATTAACCTAAAAGACAAAATGGCTTTTTAAAGGAAAAGGACTCATGTAGCAAATTTCGAGTAAATTGAACATTGATTTATTCTATCATTATTGTTGTCATGCATGTGAGAACATAAAGAAACAATTTAACAGGATAAAGCCTAGACAATCAAAGTACTCATAATTTTTAAAAACAGGCCTACCTCAAATGACAATAGTCAATCCATTTTTCATATTTCTAAAAACAAGGACTCAGTTATAGAATCTATCGGAGCCATTGAACATTTGAACCAATCAACAACGTCATTTACTGAAAATTTTGCATATTATATGCAATGAGTTTACCATGCTATGATTACCATGTGTTCCACTAACAGCAATAAGGTTGTAGGGCCTTGTCACCTTCTCCAACCACAAACCTCTTTTATATCTGTATTAAAGTAAAGATGATCTACTCAGTATTGATCAATGCATGGTGATTCACTAACATAGAGGATGATACAAACAGTATCGTACTTTAGTCAGCAAGGTAATATTACAGTACAAGCCTTGATAAAGGAGCATGGAAAAAGTGGATTCAAGTAATCAACTCAATTTAAGTGGGAAAAAAAAGGCTTTGTTGGTTGAAAATATTCTAGTCAGCAACAAAGTCAGGCCTATGATGGGCTCCAAGTAAATACAAGGATAGCAATTAACTGTTGTTTGGTCAAAATGTATCCATATAAATCCAAACTCCAAATTTTGACTAGTATGGGAGGGGTCCAATCCAAAAGGAGCTTCTTAGAAGAGCAAGGTTCCATGGATTAAAATTTGCAAGAATAACATTGCACCCATCTGGGCTCCAAAACACATTCAATTCAAAAAATCAAAAATTCAGAAAAAGACTGACTTATCTTTTTCTTTAAACAGCATGTTTTGCTGTTTTCTGAGTACAAAATTTGGAAGAGCTGTTGTTGGATTCAAAAGTCAAACTTATTTTCCATGTTCTCATTATTTCGTTTCAAGAAAACAGTATCAAAGTCCAGACTAACACAGCCAACAAATGCTTTTGAAATTATGGTAAGAAATGAACAATTTACACGGGCATTCCAACAGCTTTAGCATGCAAAATCTCCACATTGTCCGAAGGAATAGCACTAGAGACGACGATCACGTCCGGTCGATCAAGGCCACCGCACCTCTGAATGTTAGACACCGAATGACCAAAACATATCCTGGCACCTGCTTCTTGCAATCTATCCAAAACCCCACTCCTCGCAATGTCCGAACCACTGACCTCATAACCCTAAACAAATCACTTTGAATCAAATAATTTTCGAATGAACTCCTCACTCGATCATCAAATCCAATGTAGCAACAAACACGAAATGAGCGATGGTTTTCGAAAAAATTACTTGTTTAAGAGCAAGCATGGCGAGAGCTGACAAGCCGGAGCCTCCGATCCCGACGAAATGGATCCAATCTTTTCCCTCCTTGTACTCTTCGGTGACTGGACCATGGAATCCCCGCTTTGTAGATAGAGCCAAAACTGAAGATCCATCCGCCTTCAGCATCCGAGCAAATGAGACGCCATGATCGGACTTTCGCCGGAAATAAATCGGAAAGCGAGGATTCAGAGTGTATAATTTAGGTTTCCTGCTAAGCTTCGCCGAGCTCTCCATCGAATACCAGAGTAGGCGGGAATTTTCTTGCAGCTGTAGGCGGGAACTTCTCAATAAAATCGTTGATGAGTGAATTGGTTTCTTTAACAATTTATTGTTGAAATTTTTACTGATTTGAACCCATAATTTTTTAAAAGGGCGGGGCTAAAATCACTCCAAGAGTAAATTTTTTCACTCCTAATATTAAGTTACCCACTTAGTTTATAATTTTAATATATTCACCTTATTTTTTCATTAAAAACCTTAAAATATTTTTAATTAAACTTTAACTAACATTATTAATAACTCAAACCTTACTATCTTTCTAATTTTCGGCGAACTTCTTATGAAATTCTGACAAGTTACCGATGACCATTCTGATGAGTTTTTGGCGACTAGACAAACAATGAAATATTTTTTCATATATATTTTTTTTGAAAATTTATATTTTTGAGGGTTAAAATCGAATACAGTCTCAACAACACAGGGTTGAGACTCACTACATGAGTCTCAGTTGTTGTTATAATCTCACATTGGTTGGACCTCAGAGTTGAGACTGGGCTATGAGTACATACACAAGTGATTACTAGTGCCAAGCACTTTCAGGAGACTCGAGTTCGAGTTTTGTCAAAAACAAAACCCTACACCCAATCGGTAGTGGCTAAAGTGGGGACAATATCAGTACGTAGTGGGCCTGAGTTGTTACAAATAGTATCAGAGCTGGCTCTGGGCGTAACGGGTGTGCATCTCGACGATAAGATGGCCGCCAAAGGGGTAGATTGTAATAATCTCACATCAGCTGGACCTAAAAGTTGAGACTGGGTTATGAGTGCATATACGAGTGATTACTAGTATCGAGCGCTTTTGGCAGACTCAGGTTCAAGTCTTGTCAAAAACAAAATCCTACACCCAGTTAGTGGTGGCTAAGGTGGGGACAATATCGGTACATAATGGGCCTAAATTGTTACAAATGATATCAGAGCAAGCTCTAGGCGTAACGTGTATGCATCTCGAGGATGAGATGGCCGCAAAGGGGGTGGATTGTAATAATCTCACATCAGCTGGACCTCAGAGTTGAGACTGGGCTATAAGTGCATAGACGGGTGATTACTCGTGCCGGGTGCTTTTAAGAGACTCGGGTTCGAGTATTGCCTAAAACAAAACCTTACACTTAGTCAGTGGTGGCTAAGGTAAAAACAATATCAGTACGTAATGGGTTTGAGTTGTTACAGCTACACAGGGCTGAGACTCACTATATAAGTCTCAGCCACCTCCTACTGAGACTCATTATATGAATCTCAATCAACTCCTGCTGAGACTCTTATAATGAGTCTCGGCCACCTCCAACTGAGACTAAAAAATTGTGAAACGTAATCTACCAAACTTACATGATTTTTATAATATTTAGTCTCAGCCAGAGGCAGCCAAGACTCTGTTCGAATTTAACCCTTAAAAATATAATTTTAAAATAAAAAAAATGAAAAAACATCTCGTTGTTCGTCTGGTTGCCCAACAGTTTGCCGAAATTTCGTTAGAATTCATTTTATAGGCCGCTGGAGATTAAATACATAGTGGGGTGTTTAATTAGATTATTTAGTGATAAATGGAGTAATTAGTGAATGGTAGATTAGTCATTTTATACGAGGGTATTTTTGAAATAAAAATTTGGGGTGAAAAGAGCCACTCTTAGGATGATTTTAGCCCCACTCTTTTAAAAATTGAAGTAGATGCCATATACATTTCAAAATTAGTAAGAGGCGTTAGTTTAATCGGTGTATTAAACCAAAATTTTTTATTTTTTAATTTTACTCTTCTTGGTAACAAACTGTTCAAATTAACATTTTTTTTTATTTTGATTTCAAATAGAGTCATTCAAAATGCATTAAAAAAAGTTTAAAAAGTCTTTCAAACACATCTTTAGCCACTCAAATTATAAGTAAAATAAAAAGGTTATTAATTATTTAAAATAATTAATCATAGTATTAATTTGGTGACTTAGTTAATCTCGTGATTAGTTATTTTAAAAAGTCATAGCTTTTTCATCTCAATATCTATATTTAAATGATTTAAGATAAGTTAAAAAATAATTTTAAAAAAATTTAAATACATCTTAAATCACACAGATCAAAGTAATATATAGTCATTTCAATTTACTTGGTCATCATCGAGTTAGCTGGACAATTAGTTATTTTAAATAAGACTTAAATTTTTTTTATTTCAACTTCAAATTTAATAGTTTAAGTTGAGTTTGAAAGGTATTTCTATCCTATGTCCAAT
>JAJIYU010002660.1:0-29550 GCA_030144865.1 Tinospora cordifolia | reverse complement strand
GTTTTAAGACTTCCGCTGTAATATTTTAAATTATGTACTCAATTTTATTTAATTAATTGAGTTTGTGAATTTCAGTTATTTCTTATACTATTGCCTTATTAAATTCTTAATATTAAGTTATGTGCGGTTAAAAACGATCAAGGCATGAAATGACTAAAATAGAAAGTCAAGTGTGCGTCGCTTGTAATGTAACACCGGCTCGGCCCGCCGTTTGGTTTAGTCCACCGTCAAGAAAAATGGTGGATGTGTCCAATGCTTAATGATACGGGGGTTGGGGTGTTACAGCCTATGTCTATTGTGTCAGATAGAGATCCGCAGTTTACATCAAGATTTTGATAGCTTATGCATTCTCGATTTGTATCCATCTCCATCTCAGTACAACATTTCACCCACAGACCAATGGTCAGACTAAGAGGGTGATTCAAATGTTAGAGGATATGCTTAGATCATGTATATTGGAGTTTAGTGAGACTTTGAGTGAATATTTATGTCTGTGTGAGTTTGCTTATAACAATAGCTATCAGGCTAGTATTGGCATGACACCATATGAGACTTTATATGGTTGATTGTGTAGATCTCCAACTTGGTGGTATGAAGTTAGGGAATCACAGTTGTTGGGATAAAAAGTTATGACAGATCACACAAAAAAAGATTAAGCAGATTAGGCAAAATCTAAAGAAAGCCCAAGATCATCAAAAGAGTTATTTTGATAATTAGGATAGACCTTTAGAATTTGTAGTAGGTGATCAAGTACTTTCGAAGGTTTCCCCTCAAAAAGGTAAAATGAGATTTGGAGTGAGAAAAATTAGCTCTACACTTCGTACGACCATTCAAGATTTTGGAAAGGATTAGTCTAGTTGCATACAAACTTGTTCTACCTCCTCAATTGTTCGATATTCATAATGTGTTTCATGTATTTATGTTAAGAAAGTATTATCCTGATCTGACACATGTTTTAGATTTAACATACATACAGTTGGGGAGGATACTACATATGAGAAAAACCTATTCAAGTTATAGCTAGAAGAATATAAAAGCTGGGGAACAAAGAGATTCCATTAGTTAGAGTCAAATAACAATTCCATGATAATGAAAAGCAAACTTGGGTGCTTGAAGATAAGATGTGGGAGCAATTTTCAAATCTTTTCACTACTTAAGGTAGGTTCCTTTAATTTAAATTTTAAAGATGAAATTCCTTAAGTTAGAGAAATTTGTAACATTCCATATTTTAATTTAGCACGTAAATTAATTTAAATGAAAATAAATGTGTGTATATACGTAAATCAATTCCATGATAATGAAAAGCAAACTTGGGTGCTTGAAGATAAGATGTGGGAGCAATTTTCAAATCTTTTCACTACTTAAGGTAGGTTCCTTTAATTTAAATTTTAAAGATAAAATTCCTTAAGTTGGAGAAATTTGTAACATTCCATATTTTAATTTAGCACGTAAATTAATTTAAATGAAAATAAATGTGTGTATATATGTATGTGTTTGTATGAACTATATGAGTACATATGTATTAGTTACATACATGTATTAAAAATACATGTTACATATAGAAATTAATTAAATTAAATTATTTATTGAAAAATAATTATCTTATAAAAAAATAAAGTAATGTATATATATATAAGTTGAGAACCATTTGATCCATTTGTTTTTTTTTTTTTTTCATTTGGTTCAATTAAAGAATTTGAATTGGTAAAAAAAAAGAACTTGACATGATTATGCATGGGATTCATTTCCTCCTGTGGTTGTTTCAATTAGAGAATGAGAGAACGCCAATGGTGTAATTTGGGTAATATACACAAAGTTAGTGGGACGGTTTGGTTGAGCAACTTAAGGTGCAATATATATGTGGATGGGAGAATGGCATTTGAGTAAATTTATTTGATAAATATATATGTATTTGACGTGGGGTAATGGAGCATGATTAAAGCCCTTATTAGCTTTTCCTCTTTCATTTCACGGATAAAAACCACGGAACTAAATGAGAAAGAATGCATAGAAAGGGGGCAACATTTGATTTTTTGATAGATTCGACTCGCAGATAATCCATTTCTCCTAATTCTTGTTACAAAAATGTTAGGTAAGCTACATACTACGATCCAAGATGTATAATTTGTTATGTAGGTAGTGTTTTATAGTAGTACTAAAAAATGAGGTATTACCCTGCTGTGAGTAAAAACTCAGTAAAAATTACTCCATTATACTGTTGGTCATACGTGGATCATAGATATGTGGTTAGTTTTCATTCATTTATCTTGTAGACACCAAAATAAATATCCAAAGTAAAATAACCTTTGGAAGGCTTTTGGATATGTTAAACCCTAATAAAATTTTAATTGGATCTGAATGTAGAAAACAAAAATCCATACCCATGAACACCAAATTCATGAATTTTGGATATCAATTGAAATTTTGGTGAATGATTGACCAATTGGGTTATTTATGAGAGTTTCAAAACTTAGTAAAAATATAATTGGGAAGTCTATTTCTTTTATTTTTTGCTATAAAAATATTTTATATTTGCAGGAAATTAATCTTAAAGGTTATTGACAATATTCGAGTTAATGTGTATCAATACGTGGGGTTTAATGCATGTATAGGATTAAATACAAAAAATAAATACGTTAAAAATTATTTAATGGAGTAAATTTGATTTGTGCGTATGAAATGATTCTATACTAGGATAATTTCGGTGGATTGGAGTATAAATTTTGAAGTGGATATTAGAAATTGATTGGATGGTAAGGTGAGTAATATTTATTTTTGGGTATTATGTAAGACATTGATATTATGCTAAAACTTTTGATTTTTATTATATACGAATTGATACACATTAAGGTATATATTAAATGAAATGATGGATTATATTACTAGATGTTATAATAAATTTGGAATAGACTAGTTACTATACTAGAAAGTGAAATATGTGCCCAATGAGATAAGTTGTTCATATTTTGTGAATACTAATTATCTTGGTTATTTCTATGACATTGTAAATACAAAAATGATTTGAATGTAAACATGTTATTTGTATGGACATATGTTGAATTTGTTTGGAATTCATGAAATTATATTGACATGGTAGCATATTTTGGATTTGCAAGTGCAGATCTAAAATACAATATCGTTTCGATAGATTAAGCCCTGAGGAATAATACTTGTTATGCGATAATTCATGTGAGATTGAGCCATGAGAAGTATTAGCCTTTCTCTATGTGATAATCCTAAAAATGATTGTGGAGTAGATGGTAATTAGAAGTGAAATCCACTATTGTCAAGGTTAGACAAGATGTAAAACCCCGACTCTCAAATTTGACCCCCTATCATGTGATATCGAGTTAATGCCAAGAGGCGTCCCTTTGGCAGAGTTGCTTCATGTGCGGGACGTTGTTCATTAAGAGCTAAAACATTACATGAGTTTCCTGTCAATTTCTTTTAAGACAATTTCAAAATTTTGATACACATTTCTTAAGTAATTGCATGAAACATATTTCTATTGAGTACATAGTCAAACCTCGTTTTTGCATTGTTCACTGGACCTTTATTAGTAAACTAAACAAAGATCAGAAATTAGAAATTAGAAATCTTTCAATGGATTAAATTTTTCAAAAATTTGACTAAAATTACATACTTCATATATATGAGATGATTTAATGTTCATATCAAACATGGAAATAGTTCAGGTCCCAAAATGAAAACACTCATTCACAAGTAAATTGTAAAACAAAACACAACAGAAAAGGGACCTCAAAGCCAAAACGCATCGACCTCTAAGTACGGTCACCTCTACACTACTAAGACTAACTAGTGTTGATCATTATACACCATTTCTGTGAGTAGTAGAAGAATAAAGATTGGGGTGAGCTCGAAAGCCTAGTGAATCTTTCCTACACATCACACGCATTATACAAATCAAAATTCAAAAAATTACAAAAAATTTCACACAATATGCATTTCAAACATTTATTTGTTTTGGTTGAAATCTAAGCTCGGAAGAGTGCTGAGATCATTCTCGGTATTCCCTGTAATTAGATCTAACAATAGAAAGTCTCAAGTATTATCTAAAATTAATCATCTCTCAATATCACAGTCCAAGAGAGTGCACTTCCTACAGCTTCATACAGACTCCTAAGGACTTCTAGCTAGCATTGGCAGCTCATGGTTGGGAATACCTACGACCTGCCTTATGGCTCATCAATCTCAAGAGGTAACATACAGGAAATGCCACCTCAATCTGCCTCAGGCTCATCAATTGCACCGATGCGTGGATTCTTAATAATCCTTTAATCTTATTTTAATTTTTTTTTTCAAACAAGTTCAATCATTTCAAAGCATCACACAACACAATAAAGAATTTAATCGAATTATGAATGAAATTTAATAGTAGTTCAAATAGGCAATCAATATTATAAAAATGCAATTGACATGGTAGTCAAATGAATAAATAATGCCATCTAATGCATTTCTTCTATTTATGCATGTCATGAAATAATCATGCGTGAAATGAAATAGTTCTTCATTCATCACACACTATCATTCAAGCACACCAAACAATTTTAATCAATTTTATAATGAAATTCTAATTAATCTCAAACTATTCAACAAATGCTTTAAATTTTAAATCCATATAATACGTATGAGCAAGGAAATCCTGCCCACCTGAAAATTGGATCTCCCTTGTGCCACCTCGTAGAGAGTTTGTTATTCTCCAAAATTATTAATCTACAATTAACTATCAAAATAATAAATTCTATGTTTTAATTACTTATCTGAAATAATTTAAAATAATTCTAGGCTTGAACACCCTCAAGCTCTCATATCTACTTTATTCCAAAATAGAATCTTTTCCCCCAAACATCCTTATTTCTATTAGACCTGAAAATAAATCTAATCTAGGTTCATTGAACCTCTAAAATTTCCTTCAATACTCTATTTTTTATTTCCAAAGGAGATATATTCATATTCAACTAATTTCACTCAGATCAAAGAAAGGTTTCTAAATCTAAAAATAAAGATCATTTTAATTAATTTCTAGGTCTTTAGTGTTCATCCAAATTTGGTTGAAAAATACTTCTAAGCTTATATGTTAGAAAAAATAATACCACTACTATTTTGAACTTTCAATCTGAAAATAAAATCTCTACTAATTAATTCCCAAGCTTCTATAATTCATTCGCTTCCAAATAAGTTTATTTAGATCAGAACTAATAATTTTAAAACACTAAAACTTGAATTTGGGTTCCGAAATTAGATCTTTAACTACAAGGAGCTATAAATATTGAAATCCTTTCTTCACATGCAAATAAATCAAATAACAGATTTAAAATAAATCTTCGAATCTACGAACCCCCTTAACTTAGATAGTATTCATTCACCACATCCATCAAATAAATTTACAAGTGTAAATAAGATATCTCTAAGAAAATAAGGTTTTAGAGATCAAACCTTCAGCCAAAAGCCCCAAGATTTACTAATTTTGACTTTGGAGCTTCCCAAAATTTTCTTCCCGTTCTTTACATTCCATTTAATTCAATTATTTGTGCTAAACTAATTGCAACACCAAAATTAGAGAAAATAAGATTATATACCTTGTTATTTTCAATCTTTGTTCAACCTCATCCAAATGATTTATAAGAATCATCTCACAGTTTTGTTTCCCTTTCATTCCCTTTTTAAAAATGTGATTCCTGATGTCCAAAATCTGTTGCAAACTCAAAACAACCATTCAATCTCTACATCAAAAATAATAGAGTTGTTAAATCATCCATTAAATAGAAAAAAATGAAATTTACCATGTTTCGAAGCATTCCCAACGTCGAAGTTCTTTTTGCAAACTCATTCTTCACGTTTCTATGCACTAAAACGCTCTCAAAATCCCTCAAACAACCAACTGAAATGCTGATTTGTTTGTTGAAGCTTTTCTGTGAAAAAATCCCAATCTAGGGCATCAAGTTTTCACCATTTTAGTGCCTTGTTCATCATGGATTTGTTGCACCACGAGTTGAGGCATCAATGGCAATTGTTTGTGCACAGAAATGACGAGCCAGGGCATCAATCTTCCATTCTTTTGTGTCTAGAAAATCGGATGCAGCTGATTCCTCATCTTGCTCACGTGATTCACACCAACAATTGCTGATCATTCATCTCTTCCTCGTTTCGCTGCAACAGTAGCAGCTGCTGCTTCGATCTTCTTTCCTTCTTTGTTTCAGTCTGCCCAAATTGCCACAGCAAGCTTCAATTCTTCATCTTTGTGCGAACATAGAAGCAACACACACACACTTAGCTTCTTCATTCTACATGCACTAGCTAGGGCTTCTTCATTGGTCCTCTCTGTTCACACACCAGCAACAACTTACAACGCAGCTGGTTTTTTTCTTCCTTTTTTGTTCTTCATGGTTTCATGCCCAAAAATCCAACACCCAGCCAACCCCTCTTCGTTCTTCTTCTAAGTGCGTGAAATACACACACCCAGCAGTTTCCTCTTCATTTCGATCCAAACGCAACAACTTTTAGATTTGGGGTTTTCTTCTTCTTTGTTCGTGATTCACATCCAATAGCACAACTTCTTCGTTTTTCTTTCTCCTTCACACAAATCACACCAGCTAGGACCTCTCTTCTTCTTCACGCCCCAAATCATAGTTGTTGAAATTTCGTTCTTCTCTTCCCCTTCTGCTCGTTTGATCATCACCCCAAACCACAAAGCCCTAATTTTTTTTTTCAATCGATTTGCCCCATATCAAATATTCATTCTCGCCCTAAAGCTTGAAGAGCAAGCTTTCATTTTTATTTTTTTCAATCGTCCAATACTTGATTTATTTCTCTAACTAATCTTTGATTTTAATCACCAATATTTCAATCAACCAATATTTTATTTTTATTTTTATTTTTCTTTTGATTACTAATATTGTGCGAACCTCGAATATTTAACTTAAACATTATTAGTTCAAAAAATCTATTCTTTCTGCATATTGTAAAGGCTATTATTTATTTTTTAACCCAAAGTTTACATCATATACATGTAATCAAAATATTTATTTTATTTTTTGATTGATTATTTTATATTTTTATTTTAATTGCAATGTGTACGCGTTTGTGAGATTTTGGGGTATTATAACCTACCCACCTTAAATAAAATTTCATCCTCGAAATTTGAATCAAGTTAATACCCAAATGGTATATCTCACTTCCTTGGTTTACTCACTAAGTTTGTAGATCGAATAGATGGGAAGTAACTACCTTTGTTAATTGATCTACATTTTTCAATAGTCCATTTCGTTTTCGTTGCGCCACTCTGATCTTATGTAGAGGATCTTTAGTTAGATCCTATTCATTAGATTCGGTCAGTGTATTTATCTGCCCACATTAGATTCATCATCTTGCAATGAAAAAGGATGTGACTTTGTTGCTCCTTTGAAAACATTCCCTGAGAATCAATTAAAATTTCTTTAAGTCTTTCATGTAGCTGAGTAGTTCCATGGGTTTCTGAACTGATGCAGCTCAATTATTTCCTAGTGTTCCATAACGGTCACTACCTTTTAGTTTGAGGTATCATGTCTTTAATTGTCATTAGTAATTTTGGAATAATGTGCGTCCTATTTTTAGCAAAAAGATTTTGAATGTAGCATTCTTTCTGAGATAACACTGAGAAGAACTACAAGTTCACAAACTCTAGCATGATTTAATATAAGAACTGTGATATTCTAACCCAGGTATCATGTGCGACATCCATGACATTTCCATAAAAGTAATATGGAGGCTTATCAAAAATCTAATGTATCCTCATATCGGAGATGGATTCGAGCTATGCAGGCATTTTCATTTTCATATAACATGAAATTTGTGTAACACCCCACCCCCAAGAGACAAGTTTGAGCTTAACCACAAGGCGGGTTGGGTCCTATGTTACATTTACAAGTACATAACTTGTATCTCAATTACTTTATTCTAACACTTATTGAAATACTCATAAATACACCTCCATTGAGTTTAAAATTCAACAAGACAATACAAGTGAATATACGAAAGCTTTAAACTCTTTATTTATAAAATAAAGAAATACATTGTTGAATTTATATAATCAAAAGAAAGAGTACATAACTCTAAAATTTAAAACAAAAATTCAGCAGAAGTCATTATTCAAAATTTGGGCAATATGCCCTTACATAGAAGCTTTCTAAAAGTACACTTTCTAATTCCTTAACAAGCTTGATCGTGCATTTCAAATTCCTAAAAAAATAAAATGAAGGGCTGAGCACATAGGCTAGTGGATCGTGCATTAAACAACTAAGTTACTATTTCAAATCAATAGCACATCTAAATCCAAACACTTTCATGCATTAAGTGATTCACACAACTTTTTGGTTGTAGTTGACGTTAGGACTGAAAGGGGTTCTACTTCCTTGATGTTCTTAATTGAGATACCCCTCTTTAGGGTGAAAAGATATTTCTTTGTCACTTTTCATTGGATGCCACATACCAAGTAACCCTTAGTTGCGCCCTACAACCACACACTCCAAGCATGTGTTAAGGCACCCATATGGGTCACTATGACAGTACGTGGTTCTTATATTCAATTTCTTATATTTACGAATCACATAATCATAAAAAAAAAATTTAAATGTAATTATCTGAATTTTAAACAACCAAGAAAGCATGAAAACATTACATAGTATGCTTGAAACATTGAATTAAATCCTAAACATGGATTCTAAGCATGACATGCTCTCATGAGTGATTAAAACATAAAAACATGCTGAACTAAAATTAAAATATGATTAAACATGCTGAAACTAAAATAAAACATGCTGAAAGCTAGAATTCAAACAAGCATGAACATGCTAGAAATTTGAAGGAGCAAAGTAGAAGTTCAAGAAATCCCCTTCACTTTAATCCGAGTTTCTTTGTAGAATCTGACAGAGGTTCCCTTTATCTACCACTTTCAGAACTTCAAGAACTTCTAATCACCAACAAAACTACTTTAAAAACTCTCTAAAATACTAAAATAAGAACTTCTCATACAAGAAAGAAAAGAGAGTGAGAAGGGGTGCCAAGAAGAGGGCAAGAACAAACAAAGAGGGATGTGTCAACTCTTTGCTTTGGGATGAGATGAAAGTGAGCAAGATGGGTTATTTATAGGTGTTCATGAGCACAAGGGGACATCTAGGGCAGCTCACCACATTTGGGCATGTTTCCAAACTCATAAGGAGATGGTTTGTATAAAGAGCGCAAGTGTGCTCATGTTTGGTAAGTGGGACCACTACGACTTTCTAATTTAAAAGATATGAGTACAATCTTGTTTTCTAACTATGTGTGAAGACAAAAGAGGTTTAAATCATATTCTAATTCAAATGGGACGTCCCATATTAGGCTGGTTCATTGTTTTGAAACATTTCCTAAACAACACTTTGCTTGGTGATAACATATGCATGAAGTAAAAACCTTCCCTTCTTGGCGTCATGGAAGATCTTTCTTTATAGAACTTCTAATCTTGGTTTGTGTGGCCAGCAAGGGACAACTAGGGTTTGTAAGTGAGCACCATTTATATTGTAGAAACTTCCAATAAGGTTTGTCACATGTGTGCATACAGCCACACACACACACATGGGTGTAGACATCCATGAGGGTGCATGGAATACTTGATCATTTCTTTGGTATATAGGGATCACTTTGTCTTGATTTCTAACCATGGTGATACCTCATATATGTGAGTGTACTGAATTATTTGCATTTTACATAGGATCATTTTGTATGGATTCAAATAATGGAAACATCCCATTGAAGTTGGGTAAGGTGAGGGTACACATGATCATGGTGTTCCACCCATGTGTCTTGCACATGTTAGGAGAGGCAATGACTTCATGGGTTCACAAAAATCAAATAAAAATTAATATCTCCTTAGTTACATGAAATTATGATTTATATCCTATAGTTTCAGAATTGCATGAACCTATTGCACATTTTTAAGGTATGGTTTAGCCCGAAGTGGTTTTCTTTCAAAAACTTTTCTTATTTAAGACCTGCTGAGGTTACTAGGCAAATTAAAATCCAAATCTTGGCCAATTATTCTGATTTTTGGATGTGTCATTCATTTTGTTAGTTCGTGTCATTCCATTTCATTTCGAGTCATTTGATCCTCAAAAATACCCTAAATGACAACTCTTTCTAATTTGGACCCCTTAAAGGGCGTTTGACAAATGAAAACCCTAACGTCGACCAATTGTTCTAATTTTTGGATATGGTGTCCACTTAGTTGGTTCATGTCACCTTACTTCATTTCAATTTGTTTTGCGTCCCTAACGGGCACTAAATGATAGTTTTGGAACTTGCCAAATTTAGCCTTGAAATGAGTTCAATTTCCTTTTGTATCCAAATTTCACTAATAGATCTTAAATTTCATTTAATTAAGTACAAAGAATTTAGAGTATTACAACCTACCCTCCTTAAAAAAATTTCGTCCTCGAAATTTGTACATAACTAAGGATTTTAAGTGAATAGATGTGGATACTTGGTCATCATCTCACTTTTGAGTTCTCAGGTAGCTTCTTCCACCCTGTAATGTTTCTACAATACCTTCACCAACTGAATATCCTTTGTTCGTAGGCTATGTACTTTATGGTCGAGATTCTGACCGTTGTTTCCTAGTAAGTAGCATCATCTTGAATATTCCCTTTCTCCCATTGGATGATGTGAGATGGGTCACATTTGTACTTTTGCAACATAGATACATGGAATACGTTATGAGCTAAAGTCATTCGGTTTGGTAGGTCCAACTCATAAGCACATTCCCCAATTCTTCTAAGTATTTTAAAAGGTCTAAAAAACCTCGGAGATAACTTCCCTTTGAATCTGACCTCTTGATGCCCTTCTTGAAGACTACTTCTCAAAAATACCTAGTCCCCAACTTGGAATTCTAGTGGCCTTCTCCTCTTGTCAGCATAACTCTTTTAACGACTCTATGCTGTATTCAGCCTCTTCTGTATTAACTTGACTTGGTTATTCGTTTCTTCTACCAAATCTTGTCTAGTTAATACATAATCCTTGAGTTCAGCCCAATAGGTAGGTGATCTGCAGGGTCTTCCACAAAGAGCCTTGAGTGGAGCCATCTTAATACTCGCTTGATAACTATTGTTATAGGGAAACTCCACCAAGTGTAAGTACTTACTCCAATTCTCCTTGAAGTCTAAAACACAAGACCTCAACATATCCTCTAAAATTTAGATAACTTTCTCAAACTAACCATCCGTCAGAGGGTGAAATGTTGTACTCATGGTGAGCTTAATACGCATCTCCTTCTATAGACTCTACCAAAACTGTGAAGTAAAGCAAAAGTCTCTATCAGACACAATAGTCTTTGGTACACCATGAAGCCTGATGATTTCTTTCACATAAATTTCTCCCAGCTTACTGACTTGGTATGTGGATCTAATTGGCAAGAAGTGAGCCACTTTAGTGAGATTATCCACAATCACTCAAACAATATCTTCTCCTTTCTGATTACTAGGCAAACCACTGGCAAAATCCATGGCAATGTTATCCCACTTCCATTTAGGGATAGGGAGTGGTTGTAACATTCTAGAGGGTTTTGGATGTTCTACTTTTACTTGCTGATAGGTTAAGCACTTAGCAACATGCTTAGCCGTGTCCCTCTTCATTCCTCTTCTCAAGAAAGTCTTTCTAAGGTTCTGGTACATCTTATCTCCACCTGGATGCATTGTATACTTGGTCTGATGAGTCTCATCCAGTATGGTCTGCTTACTCTGTCCATTCTGAGGTACACAGATCTTCTCTCCGTGCCTTAGGATATTCTCAGCATTTAACCTAAAGACAGAATGCTTACCCTATTCAATTCCTTCTATCAAACCTACAAGTTACTTGTTTTGCCTCTGTTCCTCCCTGATCTGATGTAGTAGATCCAGTTGGCAAGACATGTTGTAAAGGTAGGCTTGCTTGTCATTCAAGGTTATCCCCAGCATAACGTCTTCGATCAACTGGTACATATGGCCATTTTCTTCCTCTTGGTGGTTGAACTTTTTACTCAAGGCATCTGCCACCACATTGCCCTTCTCTAAATGGTAGTGTAATTGGAAATCATAGTCCTTGAGGAACTCCATCCACCTACATTGCCTGAGGTTCAACTCTTTTTGGATGTAGATGTACTTGAAGCTCTTATGATCTAAAAACAGATCGAATTTTTCACCGTAAAGGTAGTGTCTCCAAATCTTCAGGGCAAATACGATGGCCGCCAATTCTAGGTCGTGAGTAGGGTAATTCTTCTCATGGACCTTTAGTTGTTGCAAGGCGTAAGGGACTACTTGTCTTTCTTTCATCAATACTGCTCCAAGTCCACTTAGTAAGGCATCAATATAGAGAGTATAGGTAACACCATAGGTTGGAGTGGCTAGGACAAGGGCCATAGTCAATCTCTTCTTTAGTTCTTGGAATGATTGCTCACACTTATCATTCCAATTGAACTTAACTCCCTTCCTAGTCAGCTTGGTCATAGGTTCTGCTAGTTTGGAGAAATCTTAGATGAACCTTCTGTAATACTTGGCCAGGCCTAAGAAGCTCCTAATATCTGTAATTGTTTTGGGTTGCTTCTAATCCATAACTGCTTCCACCTTTTCTAGGTCTACAGAGATGCCTTTTGCCGATACTACGTGACTAAGAAACTTGACTGTCTTCATCCAGAACTCACACTTGTTGAGCTTGGCATATAATTGATGCCTTATAAATGTCTCCAACACTATCTGTAAGAGTTATAAGTGTTCTGCCTTTGACTTGGAGTAGATTATGATGTATCTATGAATACCACCGCAAACTAATCAAGACACTGTCTAAACACTCGGTTCATCAAGTCCATAATGCTACTGGGGCATTGGTCAAACCAAAGGGCATCACAGTAAACTCAAAGTGTCCATATCTTATTCTGAAGGCAGTCTTGTGTATATCAGACTCCTTGATTCTTAACCGGTGATATCCTGACCTAAGATCAATCTTTGAAAAATTGGTGGCTCTTCTCAGTTGATCAAATAGGCCATCAATCCTTGGCAAAGGATACTTATTCTTCACTGTAGCTTGGTTCAACTTTTGATAATCGACACAAAGTCTCATAGAACCATCCTTCTTCTTTACGAATAGTATTGGAGCTCCCCAAGGTGACTCACTTGACTTGATAAAACCTTTTTCTTGGAGCTCATTGAGTTGAGACTTCAACTCAATTAATTCTATTGGTGCCATTCTGTAAGAAGGTGTGGCAATAGGGTTCGTTCCAAGGTGAAGTTCAATCTTGAACTCTAACTCTCTAGCAGGTGGTAGTCTGAGTAAGTTGTCTGGGAACACATCCTCGTACTCACTAACCACTACCAAGTCTTGGATTCTCTTTAGTTCAACAGGTTCTTCCTCAGAGAGTTCCTCGAACTCATTCTTTTGCCTTGAGCAGTTCAACATGGCTATGGTTGGACTTCTTGGTAATCTTCGCATATCCCCATTGATTCTATAGGTTTCCCCCAAAGGTAGGGTTATGGTTACTCGTCTTCTAGGACAATCTATCTGGGCTTGGTACTGGTCTACAAAATCTATTCCCAAGACTACATCATAGCCATAAAAGGTAAGATACCTAGGTCAATTGTTAAGAGTTTATCCCCAAACCTTAGGTTACATTTACACATTCTTTTTGAAGTCACAGTGGTTCCTATTGGTGTGGACACATTCAAAGTTACAAGTAGTGTTTTCATCACAAGTTGTAACCTATCAGCTCCTTCTTCATAAATAAAAGATTTAGAGGCACCCGAGTCAAACAACAATTTCACGACAACATTAAATAACAAAAATGTACCTTCCACTACTAGGACCTAGTCTTCCTAAGCCTCAATAGCGAACATTCTGGCCTAGTTATGCCCCTGATTCGCATTTGGCTACTGTTGCCTCCCCTGAGGATGATCGTTCTAACCTCCTCCCTATCGTGGTTGTAGCTAAGGAGCTCGAGCTTATGTATTAGGACAATCTCTAGCCAGACGACCCTTTTGGTTGCACACAAAACAAAGCCCTTACTTCCTTACTTGTTCCCTTGATTCATTCTTGGCCTACCCCTATTTCTGTGTATGTGGCCTTTTCCCACCATTCTTTCTTTTCTTCTGAGCTCCTTGATCATTTTCACTCTCGGGCCTCTTATTCTTTCCCTTCAACCTTTGTTCCAGGTTGAGTTCTTATTCTAGTGTCAGGGCCTTTTCCACGATGTCTTTGTAAGTCTTCAGGCCCAGAGTTTTCACTATCTTTGGGGTCTCCATCTTGAGACCCTGTGCGAATCTATTGACCTTTCTTTTTCTCTTCCTTGATCAAATCTAGGGAGAATTTGACCAGTTCAATAAACTTCCTTTCATGCTCAACTACAGTCATGTCCCTCTGATTCAGTCGAACAAAGTCCTCCTATAGCTTGCTCAAGGTTGTCTCTAGAAAGAACTATTCATAGAAGATTTCTGAGAAGTTCTCCCAGCTCATGGCATCCACATTTGTATTAGGTTCCATTCTCATCAAACACCACCAACTTCTAGCTAGCCCTTTGAAGTGGTGCGTGGTGTAATAACCCAAAATTTTGTCAAATAATTAAAGATAAATAAGTTTAAGGGAATTAAATGAAATAAGTTAAGTGAATTAATTTCAAAGATTTTAAGAAATTTTTGGGTGCAAATTATGAGTTGGCACATGAAAAATAATATAGAAGAGATATAATATAAAATAGGCAAATAAGACCTTAATTTGATAATTAAATGAAAATTTCAATTTAGTAGAATTATTTTTGAAATTTAAAGAGTTGCTTCTATTTCTTAAGAAAAAAATATAAATAAATTTTATGTATACACACATATATATAGGTTAATGTGTGTATGAATAATGTGTGTGTTAGCATAATAAATGTTAATACTACATATTATAAGAATATGTATATAGAAAAATTTACATAATTAAATAAAAATGTAGTATGCATGTATTTATTTAAAATAAATAAAACATCATATAAGTATCAATTTATAATTACGTAAATGATTATCTGAAAATAAAATATGAAATATATAAAAACATATGGAAATGAAAAATGTAGATTATTTAATTATTAGCATTAAAAGTATTAACGAAATAGAAATATATCTAATAAATACAATATTAAAGAAATAGAAAAGGGAAAATATTAGCATGTCATTAAAATAGAAGGGAATATGCAAAAACAATCCATGTTTACATCAATTAGAAAGTGTGAAATTGGCAAATTTTGAATAATAGCAATATTAAAAATCATATTGAAAATTAGAAACTGCATCCAACAGTCCAAAACCAATCTGCACAATCCAACGAATGAAATCGAAGCCCAAAACAACGCCTAAGAGCACCGAATCATTGAAATCCAATGGCCTAGATTCGATTTGCCTCATCTAACGGTTGAAATTCGATTCTTTGATCATGAATGAGACTGCACTCGAGGATAATTGTGTGGCTTGGATCAGTGTTCAAGATCTGATGTTGCATTCGAGCCCATCCAACGGTAAAGATCAAAGCCCTTTTTTTAATCGCAATCTAGTGCTGCGCTCGAGGTTGATCAACGGTCCATAGCGAATTCGTTAATCTCGATCGCAATTCAGTACTGCGCTCAAGGCTAATCAACGGACCACGCTGATTTCGTTGATTGCGAACGTCCGTGCTACAATCGAGGCTTATCTAACAGACAAGATCTAAGGCGCCTGATTTGTGCTACAATCGAGGAAATCTGACGACCCACATCAAATCCAAAAATCTTGATCGCGATCTAATGCTGGGATTGAGGATCATCAACGGTCCAGAATCGAGGCTCCAAAAATAAATTGAAAAATCTAAAAAAAATTTGATTAAATTCTAAAAAAAATCCAAAAAAATTTGGAAAAAATGTTTTTTAATTCCAAAAATTATTCCAATGCACTTGCTATTTTTCTATGCTTGGGGGGGATGAAAATTTGAATAATTAGCAAGTTTCCTACAAGGAGAACACCAAAAACTTATCATTCTACACTATTTTGAAATCTATATAAAGGACCCCTAGTTCTCACTTTGTGTTCATCCTAAATCAAGAGCATACTAGTCCCTCCTAACTCTCTCTAGCCTTCTTCTTGGCAATCCCCTCAGTTCTTGAGTAATATTGAACTGTTCTTGAGTGTTCTTGAGAGTTCTTGAGTGTTTAGAAGCTTTTAAGTAACGGAACTCTGCTAGATTTCAGATGCGTGCAGAAGAGACATATTTAAGGTGGAAGTGATTTCTAACTTTTACTTCTTTATTTTAGTTTGAATAAACCTTGCATGAGTGATGATGTTTTGAAGTTGAATAATTGAATATATGTTTTAAATATGCTGCTTTATTTATGTGATGTGTTATGAATATACATGTTATGCATGTTTAGAAATCAAGAATAATGATGCATGATATGCTTAAACTGTGCCATGAATAAATATTTGATGGTTCATGTTATGTATATGTTGCATCGATGGTTTAATCCGATATTGTGTGTTTTATCACTAAGAAAAGATTAAATAATGATTCAATCCATGTACTGGCACAATGATGGACTGCATAGTGTCATCGTGTGTGTTCCACCCCCTACTCGGCTTGCCAGTTTACCATTGATGATTTTGAACTGGGTTTCCAAGAGTGATCCCACTTCATAGATACTGGGGTTTGAGTTTTGAAGAGTGATTCTCTCTCCCAACGATGTGGAACACAGAAATTAAATTCTTTCGGTCCGAATGTCAACCACAAACAAGAAATTTGTTTGAATCGCCTAGTATACAAAAATTTTGATATGCTTGGTTTATTTGAATTGAAATAATGATTTTAATGTTTAGAAAGATCCACTGGGCTATGTGCTCACCCCTTCCTTCTATTTTTTAGGTAATTGAATTACATGAAGACCATGAATATTAGTTAGGTTCTTTTATTTAAAAAAGTTTTAAATTTCTATGTAAGGGCATGTTGCCCAAGTTTTGAATCTTCCGCTGTAATAACTTTCTTCAAGTTCAAATTATGTACTCAATTTTATTTAATTAATCGAGTTTATGAATTTCAATTATTTCTTGTATTATTGTCTTAATTTTTAAAATTTAAGTTATGTATTGTTAAATACAATCAAAGAATGAAATAATTGAAATAGAAAGTGATGCAAATAGTGTACTTATAAATGTAACACTGGCTAGACTCACCGTTTGGTTTAGTCCACTATCAAGAGAACGGTGGTCATGTCCAATGCCTAAAGATGCAGGGGTTGGGGTGTTACACGTGGCCAGTGGCACCCGTCTCGACCCAGTTACCTTCAGTACATTGAGAATCTCCTCCATCTCTTGGTACCAGTGGTCTGTCGAAATGCAATCTGTGGTCCCATCAAATAAAAGAGGATGGAGCTTCTATAGCTCTATCAGCATCTTCCTCTGTTTCTCATCCTCTAAACCCTACTGAACCCTCTGATGTTCAAGATCTTGGGCCACCAGTAATGGCTATTGAACCTGCATAGGTTCAGCTACTTGAGGCTGTGGAGCCACCTGAGGGATTACTGTGGAAGTGTCCTCAACAGTTCATCTAGCACTCTCTGCGACATCTCATTCATCATGGCCTCCATCCGTGCCTCCATTCCAGCAGGCAGTTCTTGTTCCCGCTGCTCAGTCTCATCAAAGGTGGTTGATCAGGTTCCATACTTCCTTGGTCTAGCCATTTTCTATAATTCGAGCAAGTTGTCAGTATTTGCCAAGTCAAACGTTCGTACTATCATGATTTTAGATTCATGTCTCTAGGTTCTCAATCTGTTCAATGGCCTAAAAGTTTTTCTTTTAGGTTTTTTTCATGGATGGGTACAAGATTTGGTCTCAAAGTAAATAAACATAAAGCATGCATATCATATATTCATACAGTCAAGCTAGCACAACAAGGTTCCAAGCTTCCACCTAAGCTTTCAGGTTCAAGTGTCTCATACCACTCTGTCCCTTCGACTGAGGCTTTCACCTAGAATAGAGCCACACCCAAATAATTTTGTAAATTATTCGATAACTAAGGTTCCCGAGCCTAGTATACTCCACCGTCCCATATTGGCGAACATAGAGAAACTCGTTTTGCCAGAGTTACCGATCATTCGCCACACATGGTCCATCATTATCTGAGCCAGGCTTCTTCCATACCCCTGAATTTCTATGCATCCCATATTACATAGGAATCGAAAGATACATAAGCTTTTCAATCCCATGTCCTGATCAAACAAGTTTCTATTTTCATAAAAGTTTTAGTTTCTAGCCTATGTCCTAAAGATTTATGCTTTCGATCCACTATGTCACCCCATGGGTACACCACGTTTCTACCTAAGGTTTTTCCCATGGACCTAAGGTTTCGTCTAGTTAACTAACAACCTTTGTCTCGCCGAGATATCACTTTTGGCAGCTTTATTGACTTCTACTCGATTCATTGCCCTAATTTTTCACCTTCTAATTTTCTTTCATATAAAGTAAAGTTTTTTTCAACTCTTACCACTCGTATAAGCCAGTGGGATAACTTCCAGATCGGGTGGCAAGACTGAGGTCTACTTAGCAACTGCGCTTTCTAGGCTGGATAACCCACCTCCCTTTCAATGTTTAGCTTTACTTGAGACAAAGTTTACCCACTATCAGCTCAACATGTAGTCTTTTTATCCAAACAAAACATTTCAAAAACATATATATTTTTTTAAAACACTTTCTAAAATGTTTTTCAATTTCAAAATAGAAGGTAGGGCATTCAAGATTCAATTCAATTCAAAGTGAATCCCTAATTTGAGTTTTTAATTCTAGTCAAATAGCCACTTGTGACACCCTGGCTCCTGGCATCCATCCCTGTCTTTGTTGCGACGATCCGTCATAGGGCCGCGCGCGGAGACGGTGCTCGCCCGTTCATTCGCCAAGAGTTGGAGGCCACGTTGTTCGATGTCATTTCTCATTCAATCTCATGTTTCATACCTTTCTTTTAAATAGGTTATGAAGTTAACATTTAAAATATACAATGAATACCAATATAATCGTTCCTTTCAGTGTACGTGAAATTCATTGCAGCGGAAATCAGTTCATTCATAAATCCACAGTGAAATCATTTATGACCAAGTAAAGCACTTTGCATCGGAACAACGTTTCAAATTCATTTCCAGAGCATAGTAGAATGTAGATAAAACATGGCCCAATGAGCCTAAGTTCTGAAATATATGATTTACATATGAAACAGCTCAAGATAAAAGAGGACACATGTCCAGTTCAAGTTAAACACAAAAATATTATTTAGAACAAAATGATACAACGGTAAACTCAGAAAAAAAACTAAAGACTGTGACAACCTCCCAGTAAGGTCACTACCCAAAATTCAGCTCGTATGTTGGCCTACGCCTGTGGTGTCAATGATCACCTGTAATAAAAAATGGGGTGAACTCGAGAGCCTAGTGGATCATCCCTATACATCACTAGCAATATACAAACCAGAATACAAAACATGGAATCACTTTCATTACATTAGGCGTTTCACACAATTTCTTGTTTTGTTATCATCTAAGACTGAAAGAGTTCATAACCCTCGGTACCCCCTGTGTGGTCCAGGAGCGAATCTGGGGGTAACGCCCGAGGGCCGGTTACCTTCGGGACCACGATCCAAGGATGAAAGTCCGCAGTGACTCTCTGTCTGAAGACACTATCAACTGTCGTAGTCAGCTCGGGTAGGGACACCCACGATAACACCCTAAGGTCGGTCACCGTGCTAGTATGTGGATTCATTAATCTTAATTAAATGTTCTTTAGTCATACATGTCATTCCAAGTCATATGTGATCATCAATGGACACATTCAAAGTAAATCAAAATAGACGTTTTCAGCCATTCATGTAAATCATCGCATTGAAATCTCTATCTAGCATGTTATGGCACAAACAACCATGCATCAAGACATACACCAAGTCAAACCCAACTAAGGTCAATCAAACAAGTCCTAGCATGCTCCTAAACAAATCTTAAACTAACAAACATCATGTTAAGCATTCAAAATTTGGATAAGGCTAGGGAGTAAGAAAATCATACCCACTTTGTACTCCTCAATCTCGCGCCTTTCTCCTCGCCGTGTACGCCTCAGATTATCAATCTGTAGGGTTTTTAAACAATGTAAATGTGTGAGTCTAAGGCATTTGTGGCACAACCAAAACCCTAAAGTTTGTGGTTCTTGGCGCATGTGTTTCAAATGCACCCAAACTCAGTACAAAACGAGGGAACACGGCTACATGCTGCATTACCACAGCAATTCGGGTCGGCGACATGTGCTTAACACCTTAACACTTGGTCATTGAGTTTAAATCACACACTAACTCAAAGAAAAACGGACTACATTTGAGAAAAGCGATTTGGAAAGCTAAGAAAACAAGATCTCAAGGGGTTTTCTAGATTTACCTTAGCACAAAACCCTTTCCAAGCTTGCTTCAACCCGAATCCACCCTTGTTGATGTTGCTCTTGGCGGATTTGAGCTTGAAAATGGTAGAAAATGGTTTGAAGGAGCTCAAACCACCCTTAGAACCCAATAGAACACTTAAGAAATGAAGCAAACAAGTTAGGTGAGAGCTAGAGAAAGAAATAAGTGATTTGCGGTAGAAAAATCCAGATCTAGGGTTTTCTCTGCACGTTTGTTTATATAGAATTCGACGAATGATCGCGATGACTGTAGCATGACCACGGTCACTATGCAATTACCGCGGACACTGTGTGTTTATCATAGTGGACAGACTGGTGTGCATTGTTCATTTCTGGGTTTTTCGCGTGATGACCTCGGTCACCTAGATACGAACCATGGTCACCAGTACCCACTTCTCTGTTCATTTCTGGGTTTCTATCGCGATGATTGCAGTCACTGTATGACCGACCGCGGTCACCAAAATGATGTGTTTCCCTTCGTTTTCTGGGTTTCTCATGCAATGACTGTGGTCACTATAGGCCGACTGTGGTCACCAGAATGAAATTTCTGGTGTTTAGTGTCTTTCTTCGCCATTTCTTGTGCTTCTCGGATTGGTATCACTCTTACACTCATTTAGACTTATGATACATGGTTGTCGGGTCTTTTTGGTCATTTTGATTCTTTTATTAAGTTTGTTATTCCACTTTTGCTGTTTACTAGCGACGTGGACGTCTCATAGACTTTCAAGGTATTATACCATTGATTGACTTTCTAACTCTAGGCTAAGGCATTCTAGATTCAATTAAATTCAAAGTGAAACCCTAATTTGAGGTTCTAATTCTAGTCAAACCGGCACTGATTGACTTTCTAATTCTAGCCCAAGGCACCTAAAGCCTAGGTTTTGATACCACCTTTGTATTAGAGGAACCTTTATAATTTTGGCCCAGCAACTAATGCCTAGGCTCTAATACCACCTTTGTAACCCCCTAACCCCCAAGAAACAGGTTTGAACTTAACCACAAGGTGGGTCAGGTTATATGTTACATTTACAAGTACACAACTTGCATCTCAATTCCTTCATTTTAACACTTTTTAAAATACTCATAAATACACCTCCATTAAGTTTAAAATTATACAAGATAATACAAGTGAATAAATGAAAACTTCAAAATCTTTATTTATAAAATAAAGAAATACATTGTTGAATTCATATGATCAAAAGAAAGAGTACATAACTTTAAAATTTAAAACAAAAATTCAGCGGAAGTCTTTATTCAAAATTTGGACAATATCCCCTTACATAGAAACTTTCTAAAAATAGACTTTCTAATTCCTTAGCAAGCTTGATCATGCATTTTAAATTCCTAAAAAAATAAAAGGAAGGGCTGAGCACATAGCCTAGTGGATCATTCATTAAACAACTAAGTTACTAATTCAAATAAATTCAAACACTTTCATGCATTAAGTGATTCACATAACTTTTTGGTTGTAGTTGACGTTAGGACTAAAAGGAGTTTTACTCCCTTGATGTTCTTAATTAAGATACCCCTCTTTAGGGTGGAAAGACATTTTTTGTCACTTTCCATTGGATGTCACATACCAAGTATCCCTTAGTTGCGCCTCGCAATCACGCACTCCAAGCATGTGTTAAGAACCCCCATAGCACCCATACAGGTGACTATGATAGTACGTGGTTCTTATCTTCAATTTCTTATATTTAAGAATCACATAATCATAAAAGAAATTCAAAATGTAAATACAACCAAGAAAGCATGAAAACATTATATAGTATGCTTGAACATTGAATTACATCGTAATCATGGATTCTAAGTGTGGCATGCTCTCATGAGCGATTAAAACATAAAAACATGTCGAACTAGAATTAAAATATGATTAAACATGCTAAAACTAAAATAAAGTATGCTAAAAACTAGAATTCAAACAAGCATGTGCATGCTAGAAATTTGAAAGAACAAAGTTGAAGTTCAAGAAATCCCTTCCACTTTAATCCGAGTTTCTTTGTAGAATCCGATAGAAGTTCCCCTTATCTACCACTTTTAGAACATCAAGAACTTCTCATCACCAATAAAACTAATTCAAAATCTCTCTAAAATACTAAAATAAGACCTTCTCACACAAGTAAGGAAAAAAGAGTTAGAAGGGGTGATCAGAAGAGGGCAAGAACAAGCAAAGAGGGAAGTGTCAAATCTTTGCTTTGGGATGAGATGAATGTGAGCAAGAGGGGGTATTTATAGGTGTTCATTAGCACAAGGGGGCATCTAGGGTAGTTAGGGCAGTTCACCACCTTTGGACATGTTTCCAAACTTATAAGGGGATTGTTTGCATAAAGAGGGAAACTGTGCTTGAGGTTGGCAAATGAGACCACTATGACTTTCTAATTCAAAGGATATAAGTACAATCTTGTTTTCTAACTATGTGTGAACACAAAAGAGGTTTAAATCATATTCTAACTCAAATGGGACATCCCATATTAGGCTGGCTCATGGTTTAGAAACATTTCCCATACAACACTGTGCTTAGTGATCACATATGCATGAAGTGGAAACCTTCCCTTCTTGGCATAATGGAAGATCTTTCTTTATGGAACTTCTAATTTTGGTTTGTGTGGCCAGCAAGGGACGGCTAGGGTTTGTAAGTGAGCACTATTTATGTTTTAAAAACTTCCAATAAGGTTTGTCACATATGTGCATACACCCACACACACACACATGGGTGTAGATGTCCATGAGGGTGCATGGAATACTAAATCATTTTTTTAAGAACATGGGATCACTTTATCTTGATTTCTAATCATGGTAACACCTCATATATGTGAGTGTACTGAATTATTTGCATGGTACATAGAATCATTTTTTATTGATTCAAATAATGGAAACATCCCATTGAGGTAGGGTGAGGGTACACATGATCATGGTATTCCACCCATGTGTCTTGCACATGTTAGGAGTGGCCATACCTTCATAGGTTCACAAAAATCAAATAAAAATTAATATCTCCTTATTCACATTGAATTATGATTTATATCCTATAGTTTTGGAATCACATGAACCTAATGCACATTTTAAGGTATGGTTTAGCCCTAGGTGGTTTTCCTTTAAACTTTCCTTATTTAAGACCCACTGAGGTCACTAGGCAAATAAAAGTCTAAATCTTGGCCAATTGTTCTAATTGTTGGATGTCATTCATTTTCTTAATTCATGTCATTTTGTTTCGTTTTGGGTCATTTCAATACCCCGAAGTACCCTAAATGACAATTCTTTCTAATTTGGACCCCTTGAAGGGCGTTTGACAAATGAAAATTCTAACCTCAACCAATTGTTTTAATTTTTGGATATGGTGTCCCCTTAGTTGGTTCATGTTACCTTACTTCATTTCAATTTGTTTTTGGTCCCCAAGGGGCACTAAATGAGAGTTTTGGAACCTGCCAAATTTAGCCCTGAAATGAGTTCGATTTCAGTTTGCATCCAAATTTCACTAATTGATCTTGAATTTTATTTAATTGGGTACAGAGAATTTAGAGTATTACAGTCTGGCAATGTATGTGGTGAATAAATGTAGCCTTTGAGTTGGTGTTCTGGCACAAATGGGCTAAAGTAGGCACTTATATAATCATTTTACTCTATTATCTGTGCTCTTACAACAATCTCTCTACTAGTGTGGTTAGTAGTAGTGGGGCAATAATCTATCTGATCCCCTCTTTTATCTCCACATGCTGGATACTGAAACATGTTCTAATGGCCCTTACTTCTTACCCACCTATACGATTTCACGTTTGTTTTCGTGCTACTGGCTCTAGATGTATTATTTCTAAGTTCACGATTTTTCTTAGTGGTCTAAGGGGTTATGCTTCTAAGTCGGCAGTATTTCGTTTGTTTCTGGGTACAGGAGTTTGTGTTATGATACTCTAAATAATTATATACTATATATATGTATGTATGTATGTGTGTATGTATATAGTAAACATGCAATCAACACCCAATCACACAATGCATCTACGCATAATGAAATTCCAAGCTTCCATCTATGCTTCCAGGTCCGTGCGCCTAGGTTCACATTCGCCCTTTTACATAGACTTCCACTTAGACTTTCATTACGCCCATTACAATGGCAAAAGTGTCTCGATCTCTAAGGTTGACACAAGACCCACCATGCTGGACCGCCCCATCTCAGTACAACACAGTGCGTACAAGTTTAGCCAAAGAAACTGATCACTCACCAAACATGGTTCATCATTTTTTGAATTCAGGATTCCTCCATACCCACAAATCTCTATGTACTCCATCCTACATAGAGACCAAAGATATATGATTCTCCCAAACTTGGGTCCTAACCAAACAAATGTGCATTTATACATGTTTCTGTCTCCAGCCTATGTCCGAAAAGCTTTTAATTTAAGATTCACTTTACCCCCTAGACAACATCTTGTCTCTCCCTAGACCTAGGGTCTCATTACTTTGCTAATACATTCTTCAGTGGAAATACCAAGTTTGACTCTATAATACTTTTATGTGAAATCGCGTCTCAAGTTTTGAACCTTTCTCGAGTAGGGATCAACCCTCAAGGATATCCTCCCACAGCAAACATCAAACCATTGGGGATGTTCTTCCGAGGGAAAAAAAAACATCTGATCCTCAAGAACATCCACCCTGAGAAGACATCAAACCATCAGGGGCACCAACCGGGACTCACATCACACTTGCGACTGTGAACTCGAGCATGTTGGCATCACCCTAGTTTTTCGTAGACTAGTAACCACCTAATTGACACCTATCCATTTTTTTACCCCTTTGTCAAAGAAATCAAATCAAACAAGAAATTCCTTTTCAATGAAAATCAAATCTGGTGAAAAATCAAGTCTAGCCCAGGGTATCATAGTACTGGGCTCTAACACCATATTTGTAATGCCCCGACTCTCAAATTGGACCCCCTATCACATGATATCGAGTTAACGTGAAAAGGCGTCCCTTTGGCGGAGTTGCCTCACGTGCAGGACGTTGCCCGTTAAGAGCCGAATGTTACATGAGTTTCTAGTCAATTTCTTTTAAGACAATTTCAAAATTTTGATACACATTTCTTAAGTAATTGCATGAAACATATTTTTTATTGAGTACATAGTCAAACCATGTTTCTGCATTGTTCATCAGACCTTTACAGTAAACTAAACAGATATCATAAATCATAAATTAGAAATCTTGCAACATAATAAATTTTTCATAAATTCGACTAAAACCGCATACTTCTCATATATGAGATTATTTAATGTTTATATCAAACATGGAAATAGTTCAAGTCCCAAAACAATCATTTACAAGTAAATTATAAAGCAAAACACAATAGGTACATGCTTTGTCTATTCAAATTACAACAAAAAAGGGAACTTGAAGCCAAAACGCATCGACCTTTAAGTACGGTCACCTCTACACTACTCAGACTGACTAGTGCTGATCATTGTACACTGTTTTTGTGCGTATTTGAAGAATAAAGATTTGGATGAGCTCGAAAGCCTAGTTGATCTTTCCTACACATCACACACATTATACAAATCAAAATTCAAAACATTACAAAAAATTTTACACAATATGCGTTTCAAACATTCATTTGCTTTTGGTTGAAATCTATGCTCGGAAGAGTGTTGAGATCACTCTCGATGTTCCCCGTGATCAGATCTAACAATAAAAAGTCTCAAGTACTATCTAAAATTAATCATCTCTCAGTATCACAGTCCAAGAGAGTGCACTTCCTGCAGCCTCGTACAACCTCCCAAGGACTTTTAGCTGGCACAGGTAGCTTAGGGTTGGGAATGTTAACAACCCGCCTTGTGGCTCATCAATCTCAAGTGATGACATAAAAGAGATGCCACCACGATCCACCTCGGGCTCGTCAATCGCACTATTACGTGGATTCTTAATAATCTTTTAATCTTATTTTAATTTTTTTCAAACAAGTTCAATCATTCCCAAGCATCGCACAACACAATAGAGAATTAATCAAATTATGCATGAAATTTAATAACAATGTAAATAAACAATCAATATTATAAAAATGCAATTAACATGGTAGTCAAATGAATAAATAATGCCATCTAATGAATTTCTTCAATTTATGCATGTCATGAAATAATCATGCGTTCATCATTCAAGCACACCAAACAATTTCAATCAATTTCATAATGAAATTCTAATTAACCTAGAACTATTCAACAAATGCTTTAAATTTTAAATCCATATAATATGTATGAGCAAGGAAATCCTGCCCACTTGAAAATGTTGGATCTCCGTTGCGTCACCTCATAAAGAGTTCTTTACACTCCAAAATTATTAAACTATAATTAACTATCAAAATAATAAATTCTAAGTTTTAATTACTTATATGAAATAACTTAAAATAATTTTAGGCTCGAACACCCTCAAGCTCTCATATCTACTTTATTCCAAAATAGAATCTTTTCCCCCAAACATCCTTATTTCTATTAGACCCCAAAATAAATCTAATCTAGGTTCACTGAACCTTTAGAATATCCTTCAATACTCTATTTTTTATTTTCAAAGGAGATTTATTCATATTCAACTAATTTCACTCATATTAAAGTAGGGTTTCTAAATTTAAAAATAAAGATCATTTAATTTAATTTCTAGGTCCTTATTGTTCATCTAAATTTTGTTTAAAAATACTTCTAAGCTTATATTTTAGAAAAATAATACCTTTACTATTTTAAATTTTCAATTTGAAAACAAAAACTCTACTAATTTGAAAACAAAAACTCTACTATTGAAATCCTTTCTTCACATGCAAATAAATCAAATAATAAATTTAAAATAAATCTTTGAGTCTTTGAACCCCCTTAAGTTTGATGGTATTCATTCACCACATCCATTAAATAGATTCACAAGCGCAAATAAGATATCTCTAAGAAAAGCAAAGTTTTAGAGATCAAACCTTAAGCCAAAAGCCCCAAGATTTACTAATTTTGACTTTGGAGCTTCCCAAATTTTTCTTCCCGCTCTTACATTCCATTTAATTCAACTATTTGTGCTAAACTAACTGCAACACCAAAATTAGAGAAAATAAGATTTTATACCTTGTTATTTTCAATCTTTGTTCAACCTCATCCAAATGATTTATAAGAATCATCTCACAGCTTTGTTTCCCTTTCGTTCCCTTTTTAAAAATGCGATTATTGATGTCCAAAATCTGTTGCAAACTCAAAACAACCATTCAATCTCTAAATCAAAAATAATAGAGTTGTGAAACCATCCATTAAACAGAAAAAAATGAAATTTACCATGTTCCGAAGCATTCCCAACATTGAAGTTCTTTTCGCAAACTCATTCTTCATGTTTCTATGCACTACAACCCTCTCAAAATCCCTCAAACAACCAATTGAAATGTTGATTTCTTTGTTGAAGCTTTTCTATGCAAAAATCCCAATCTAGGGCATCAAGTTTTCACTATTTTCATTCCCTATTCATCACGGATTTGTTACACCACAAGCTGAGGTGTTAATGGCAATTGTTTGTGCACAGAAATGATGAGCTAGGGATCAATCTTCTATTCTTTCATGTCTAGAAAATTGGATGCAGCTGAATCCTCATCTTTCTTGCGTGATTCATAACAACGGCTGCTAATCGTTTATATCTTCCTCGTCCGACAGCAACAGCAACAACTGCTAATCGTTTATATCTTCCTCGTCTGATAGCAACAGCAATAGCAATTGCTTCAATCTTCTTTCCTTCTTTGTTTTAATTCGCCCAACTCGCCATAGCAAGATTCAGTTCTTCATCTTTGTGCAGACATAGCAGTAACACACACACTCAACTTCTTCGTTCTACATGCACCAGCTAGGGCTTCTTCATTGTTTTTCTCTCTTTTCACACACCAACAGCAATGCACACCGTAGCTGTTTTTTTTGTGTGTTCTTCACGGTTCCGTGCCCAAAAATCCAACACACAGCCAAACCCTTTTTGTTCTTCTTCTTCATGCGTGAAATACACATATCCAGCAGTTCCTCTTTATTTCGATCCAAACACAGCAACAACTTTTAGATTTGGGGTTTTCTTCTTCTTTGTTCGTGATTCACATCCAACGACACAACTTCTTCTTTCTTCTTTCTCCTTCATGCAAATCACCCCAGCTAGGGTTTCTCTTCTTCGCCATGTCCCAAATCATAGTTGTTGAAATTTTGTTCTTCTCTTCCCCTTTTCCTCATTTGATCATCACACCCCAAACCACAAAGCCCTAATTTTTTTTTCAATCAATTTGCCCCATATCAAATATTCGTTCTTGCCCTAAAGCTTGAAGAGCAAGCTTTCATTTTTTTTCCAATTGTTTGATACTTGATTTATTTCTCAAACCAATCTTTGATTTTAATCCCCAATATTTAAATCAACCAATAGTATGATCACTATGTTAAATGCATAAATATATTGTTTAAATGTGCACGATGAATTTAAATGTTTAATTTAATTTGATGGTCTGCATGGTTATTTAAATGCATCTAAATGACATAAATAAAGAATATTCATTGGGCATGTTGTAGCTCACTTATTTTCTTTAGCATTTAAGGAATTGATAGGAAAGGGAAACGACTTACATAGAAAGAGTAAACGACTCTTCAGTCACTACTGTGTGTGTATGCTTAATTATTTTGTAAACTTGAATTTTTTGTATAATTATAATTATCACTGTATATATAAAATCACATAAAAAGATATGAGTTCTATGTAAACTAGACAATAGTATGAGAAGTTGTTAGTTATGAATTATGATGGATAGAAATGGTCTTGAAAAATTATTTTTGTTATGAAATTGTTGATTTATGTATGGTTTATCAGGTGATGATGTTTCTTTGGAATATGTCAAAATTTTAGGGGAGACTATTGAATTTTTTACTGATGATTGTGAAATACAGGGTTAGAGAGGCTGACATATAGTATTATATACATATGTGTAATACTCCAAAATTTTGTCAAAAAATTTAAAATAAATAAAATAAGTCAAATAAATTAGTTTCAAAGATTTTAAGAAATTTTGGGTGCAAATGGTGGGTTGGCACATGAAAAATAAAATAAA